>ML331796.1:0-137882 GCA_005239505.1 Nicotiana paniculata
TGCAATGTCCTCAGTGCATCACATATCGACAAAACAAGAAATAAAAGTAAGGTGTAAGAAACTACCTGGTCCACTATTGTCGACATCCACTCGCTTTCATGCTCCTTTGAGCCCATGCTTTAATTACTTTATGCCTCCACTTTGAACTTTTGAATTGAACCCCCATATTTGATTCTGCTCTATGATCATGCTCATGGGGTGGTTGAACAAATTTGCACGGCCCAATAAAACCATGTAATAATCTGCGTTTCTTGACCTTGCGACAAAATATGTACTCCTTACTTTCTGGCAAGAATAACTCAATAATGTAGGCATCTTGTTCTTTATCTCTCAACTCATCAGGTGTTTCGGATAACTCTATTTGCATATTATTACCCAAACA
Source organism: Nicotiana paniculata (assembly GCA_005239505.1). Classification (NCBI taxonomy): domain Eukaryota; kingdom Viridiplantae; phylum Streptophyta; class Magnoliopsida; order Solanales; family Solanaceae; genus Nicotiana; species Nicotiana paniculata. Next base: position 383 of record ML331796.1, read on the forward strand.
CAATTTGAACATATGGTCGGAGTGTGTACCAGCATCCTCAACAATAACGACACTAGATTCAACAAAGTATGCATCATCGATGTATTTGGTTAAATCTAGTATCTTTTCTACCACATCAGCATCCTCCAATTTCAGTTCTAACATAGGTGGTGCTTCACTAGATGCCTTGGCCTGCAGGTTCTCACTTTTCTCTAAATGTAATGAATCAAATTCGAGAGCCTGTTTCCATACATCTTTTTTCTCAAGTGCTAACACCCAATCTGCTAGTTCTTCACCATTCACATCATCCATATTCATGAAACATTCATCCAAAGTGGTCCCCACAGTCAGGAAACCATCATCTTTTTCTGGGATCACATTCACAGCATCAATAAGAGAGCAGTTGGCGAACTCACTAGGTTTCCTCATAGACTTCTGCACGTTGAAAGTGATTTCTTCATTGTTAAGCCTCATCTTAAGTTCACCAGTCTCACAATCAATAAGAGCTCTGCTTGTGGCCAAAAATGGCCTCCCCAAAATTATGGGAATTTCCTCATCTACCTTGCAGTCTATATCACAAAATCAGCAGGAAATACAAACTTTCCCACTTGCACCAAGACATCATCCAGAATACCCAACGGTCTCTTTACTGTCCTATCAGCAAGTTGCAATAGCATAGAGGTGGGCCTGGCTCTACCAATTCCCAGTCTTTTATAGATGGCCAACGACATCAGATTAATGCTGGCCCCTAAATCACATAGAGCTTTGGTGAAAGTCAAGTTGCCAATGGTGCAGGGAATTGTAAAACTCCCTGGGTCAGACAACTTTTCAGCAATAGGATGTGTCACCACTGCACTACAAGTCTGGGTAAGGGTGACAGTAGTTAGATCTTGGAAGTCAACTTTTCTGGACATCAATTCCTTCATCATTTTAGCATATCCAGGAATTTCTTTCAATGCATCTATCAATGGAATATTTACATGTATCTGCTTAAGCATGTCCAAGAACTTCTTGTACTGTTCATCCTTTTGGTATTTAGCCAGCCTCTGAGGGAATAGAGCCGGTGGTATCTTTTTCCCAGTGATTTGGGAACTTTCTTTCTCAGCCACCACCTCAACTACTAGCTTCTGAGTCATCTCCACTTCTTTTTCAGTCTCAATCTGTACACTGGGTTCTTCTTCGTTAGGTTGCACTGTTGCCTTAGTCAAGGTTGCTGAATCATCAAATTCAACCTGCATGGGTATCAATGTTTCGGTTTGCCTGCTTTCATGAGCTCTTTGCAGATCCACATTTAATTCTCTGCCACTGCGAAGAGTCACTGCCATCAACTGCCTTAGAACCTGGTCAATAGGATTTATCTGAGTATCTGCAGGTAATGTTCCAAGAGGTCGATTGTCACTGCCATAGATATCTGCACTAACTGTAGTTTAATATTTTTTATAGCTGCATCATGAACATCTACTCTCTCACTGATTTTTGCATTTGACCCAATTACCTGCTGCATCATAGCTTCTAACCTGGCAGACCCATCTTCTTGACTTCCCCCTTGTTGTTGCTGAGGATGGTAGTAAGATTGTTGCTGATTCTGATGATTATAGCCCTGTGGCCTCTGAAATGGTGCTGCATTAACTTGCGGTCCCCTGACGCCCATATTTCCACTATTTTGTTGTTGGTGGGGTGGCCTATATGGTTTCACTTGTTGACCCCAGTTCTGCCCCCTTGTCTCTGGCTACCATAATTTGACACATAATTCATATTTTCTGGACAAGGAGAGTGATGACTTTCTGTATTCCAGTGATTACCAAGTGGTTGGCTAATGCAAGATGTGCATAACCCCCTATTGGTTGTGTCAACGATGTGCACCTGCTGTTTTTGTTCTGATTCTTCTACCCTCTTAGTAAGTATACTCATTTGTGTTATCAAAGTGGCCACGTTCTCTGCAATTGTATTAGATGGATCGAATGGCACTGAATGAACAACAAGAGTAATGGGTGCATTCCTTGTTGTCCATCCTGAATTTTGTGCCATTTTATCAAGTAAGATTTGACTCTCTCTCCACGATTTGCTCAGGAATGCTCCACTAGCTGAAGCATCGACATTTGCTTTCACAGTATTCGCCAAACCGATGTAAAAGCGCTGCCCCAACATTTGCTCAGGAATGCCATGATGTGGATAGATAACCAGCATGCTCTTAAATGTTTCCCATGTCTCTTGTAGTGTTTCAACTGGTTTCTGTCTAAAGCTCAAGATTTCATCAATTTGTTGAGCAGTTTTGTTGGGTGGATGAAACTTGTTCACGAACTGCTTGACTAACTCCTCCCATGTAGTAATGGAATTGATGGGGAGTGAGTTAAGCCAAGTCTGGGCAGCACCAGTCACTGAGAATGGAAACAACAACAGTTTTATTGCTTCCTGAGTGACGTTTGGCTGCCTTTGAGTTTTGCAAATTGACAGGAAGTTCTTTAGATGCTGCTGGGGGTCTTCACTGTACGACCCTGAGAATAGCCCTTTGTTCTGCAATAGGTGCAGCATATTATTTGTAATCTGAAAGGACTCAGCCTGTATTTGAGGGACCAGTATCGCCGTGGCCAAATTCTCAACTGTGGGTTGTGCCCAGTCATATAAAGGAGCCTCTGCCCCTATTTGAGCGACTGGGTCTACCACGTCATCCCCATGATTATTCCGGTTGTGTGGATCTTCCATGTCGGTTTTAATTTGTTCAATTTGTGGTTGATGTTTGCTTTTTTGGTTGGTTCGGTTTATGGCCCTGAAAACTTTCTCAGGGTCTGATAAGGCTTCAATTACTTCACCAGTCCTCAATGAGTTTCTAGGCATACACCTGCAACACTTAGCAAACGTTAAAATTTCAATGTATAAAGAAAATTTAAAGAAAATTGACTATGTTTCAGAATTTTTGTATTTCTTCCAACTCAATTGATAATGTCATTAATTCCCCAGCAACGGCGCCAAAATTTGATCACGCTCAACTATGTCTTGTAGAATACTAAGCGGCGTTGCAAATATAATCCGGGGTATTACGCCCAGAGTCGATCCAACAGGGAATTTACGTATCAATTGAGTCTATAAAATACTAAACTGTTGCTAAATCAAGTTTCTCAAGACTTTAAATATCAATTTGGTGATGTTTAACTAATTCTACAATCAATAATAATAAACTAGAAATTAACTAACAATAATGTAACAATGATAATAAAGGGTCTAAGGTTATGGTTTCCCCCGTTGGTGAATTCTTCCTTGGATATTTCTTATAGTTTAATTGGCTATCTCTGTCAATCATGAACGCTCTAACTATCATAAATATCTCTCAAGTAATTATGATAATTACTAAACGCACTCTCTCAAGTTACGCTAGCTAGATCCCAATACAGTTCACTTTAGATTGCACCCGAGGTATCGTTATCTCTAATCTAACCTCTAAACCCTCGGTTATGAATTTCGTCTATACTCTGGCAGTGGTGTTGTTCAAGAAACTACCTAAATATGCACTCTCTCTCAAGTAGATACATAATAAATAGGAATAGTTAATCAAGGGCCCTTTCAATCAACTATAATAAGAACGTAGTTGAACAAAAAGAGATTAATCAACCAAAATATATTAATATCACAATGAATTCATCCCCAACGGGTTCTACCAAAACCCTAGACTAAAGAAATTAGCTACTCATGTTATTGAGAATCAAAATTAAAATAAATTGCATAATTGAAATACAAAGTAATGAATACTAGATGTAGAAATCAATGTTTGTCACTTCTATGGTGTTTTCTTGTTGAATCCTTTGAAATTTGTCTGACTCTTCTGTGTCCTTCTTCGAATCCTTCAGTTGTGTTGTTTGGTATCTATTTATATGTTTAGGGCGAACCCTAACCATGTGGAAGACTTCTATTTCAACAGGGAAACACTTAACTCGTCAAAACTCGGATTTGGCCGAAACTGAGGACCCCGGGCGTTTGGGCCCTAACGCCCCCCTAACGCCAGGGGTTGCCTGGCCTTATGGGGTAAACCGCCCCCTAACGCCAGGTAGGGTCAGGATTTAGGGGGAAAACGCCCGGCTATCGCCCGGGTGTCTCCTTTTGCGTATTTTCGACGTATTTGCATCCCTTTAGCTCCGTTTCCATCTCCAATTCACCTACACATGAAATAAACTCCATTAAGCACATAAAAAATGTATTTTTTTATCATTAACGCACCTAAAATGTAAGGTATATTACATATTAAACTATGCATTTTAGTCTTGCATTAGGCCCGCTTGGTCAAAGCACGAGGTTCGGACCAAAACCCGATCACCCATTCACCCACGAACTCGAATATGTAATTAGTTTCGAAATCCGACCTCAAAATGAGGTCTAAATTTCAAATATTCAAAAAGCCCTAATTCTACCCAAATCCCCAATTTTCTACCATTACAACCCTAGAATTCTTGATAAAAGTTGATGAAAAACATTAGAACGTTGAAGGAAATTAGTTAGTGGACACTTACCTATGATTTGGGAAGAAAATATCTTGAGAAAATCGCCCTTGGTCTTCTATTTTTGTGAAGAAGTGAAAATGAACACGAATGAAGCTCTAACTTAAAACACACTGCCCGACCCTCGCAGCTGCTGTGCTTGGGTCGCACCTGCGCTTGCGTAGGTACGGAAAAATGATCGCACATGTGGAAATGGGCAAGGCCATTAAGGGCCGCACCTGCGACTGAAGGTCCGCACCTGCGGTTTCGCACCTGCGGCCCTAGACTCGCAGGTGCGGGCACACCAGAGCTGGTGCACCAGCAGTGATTTTCCAATTCTAAACACCCCGTAACCTACCCGAAACTCACCCGAGCCCTCGGGGCTCCAAAGTAAACATGCGCACAACCTTAAGAACATCCTATGGACTTATTCGTTTGATCAAATTGCCAAAATAACATCCTAAACAACGAATTTAGCATAGAATTCAAAGAAAAATCTCAAAACTTTCAAAGTTTCAAATTTCACAATTACGGGTTCGGAGCACGTCAAATGACCTCCGTTTCTTACCAAATTTTACAGGCATCGCTAAAATACTATATTAAACCTGTACCAGGCTCCGAAACTAAAATACGGGCCCGATACCATCAATTTCAAATATAATTAAATTTTCAAAGACTCTTATAATATCAGTAAAACAATTCTTTCAAAAATTCATTTCTCGGGTTCGGGACGTCGGAATTTAATTCCAGGCACACGCCCAAGTCCCATATTTTCCTACAGACCCTTCGGGACCCCAAATCACGGGTCCGGATTTGTTTACCCAAAGAAAACTTAAATTCAATATTAAAGGCAAAATTAGCATTTTTCTTAGTTTTTCACATAAAAGCTTCTCGGATATACGCCCGGGCTGTGCACGCAAAACGAGGTGAGATAAAAGGAGGTTTTCAAGGTCTCAGAACACAATTTTGACTTATAAAATGAGAGATGACTTTTTGGGTCATCACAAATGATAAACGAGTAAATAAAAACGATAAAGTCTACAAAGAATAAGTAAGAATTATTTGTTACTAAAGTGATAATATCAGTCCGTGCTTCTTCTATATTCAATGATATTTTAGTTTCTCAAACTTTGTGTCTTTTGCTTTGTAAATATATACCACTTTTAAATCTCTAGATGTTACTGATATTAGCGCTAAAAATATTTCAACGTTCATAATTATATTAGTTAATAACCAAACATACGAAAGGGATATTGCATTTTTTAAAGAAAAAGATAACACTGTTTTTGAAACCTTAATTTGAAGAAATACTTAAGTAAAAAGTATGTGTTGTATATTAAGTTGAAGAAAGGAAAAATATATAATTATATTCTGATAAATAACATTTGTATATGATTATATAACAATTAACGATTAAAAAAATATTCTTTTTGAAAGTTGATTTCAATTATTCTTCACTCTCACGCGCCTAAAGGAGAATGTATATATCCACGCTCTTTAACACATCGACGTCCAAAGTGTATCAATTATCAAATAGCCAACTTAAGAGGGTAGCTAAGACTACAAACCGTTTAGGAATTTTTTTTAACTTGCGCTCCATATTTTTTGCTTAGTAGCATAGTCCTTTTACAATCCATTAATAATAAGTAACTTCATTACAATCTTAACCTCCTACTTCAATAAAACTATACATACATGGTTATGTGCCTGTATAGAAAAAGAAAGCTCACTCCAAAACTACAAAGAGTTAATAAAAAATATAGCGTTTTTAATAATACTTTTTTTAAATAATAATTTAATATTTTTTTAGGTTTAATTCTATAACTCAAGCACAAGTTTTAATATAATATTTATATAAATTTATAATTTTATATTCATTGAGATAAGGTACATATTGAATATGAATTAGTTAAAATTTTTCAAAAACTCATAATTTGCGACCGAATCAGTCGTAAATCTGGGTAGTTTTTGGTGATATTTGTGACTGATTCTGTTGTAAATAAGCCCCAAAATTTGGAAAAGTTTAGCTAAATTATGTTGTATTTTCAATTACACCACCTGCCAAATAAAACAGCCAACCAAACACCTAACAACCAACCAAACACCAAGTTTAACAATCCAAATCTAATATTTACTACAGATCAAACGATAATATTTATAACAATCCAACCAACTAATCAAACAACATTAATTATGATCAACCAATTATCAAAATAGTAAGTCAAATTCATAAATGAAGCATGTCTCTAACTTCAACAATGAAATATAACATGGACATTAAAATAACTAATCCTAGTCAGACTCAGTCTCATCCTCAGACTCATACTCCATTGTAGGTTGATTGTCTTTCTTGCTTTTCTTTTTTAACAATTTTTTTTTGAATCAAAGCCTGAGTTGCGTCTCATTCTTGCGATATTTGATCCATTCTTTAACACATAGCTTCCATGTCTTATTGAGAAACTTGATGCACCAGCGAATAATGCTACTGGACGGCTGGGAGATGGCTATACTCCAAGCCCGTAGACTCGATGTTTATTTATTTTCACGAGCAAAAGGAAAAAAAAGTAAATAATTTAAGAAAACAAACATGCAACTTTCAAATACATAATATTTATACCTGTATCACGCCACCTGCCACATGTTTCCATATTGCAGTTATATCCTTCGAGGCCGGCTGAGTTCCTTCGGGCTGAGTTTATCGTCATGTGTCAAGATCATTATGATACCGGTCCTAAAATAAAAATAATACACGTTATAAATAAAATAATCCTAAAAAAATATTATAGTGTTGGAGTTGGGATCATATAAATGTCTCTGAAGCACGTGGTTCGACCCATCCTTCTCTTGTGCCGTCCTTCTTCTTCTTTTTGTGGGTCTCCGCAAAGACCCTAACGTGAGTTATATCTCCCCCACGTTTCTTTTCCTAAAATTTAATAAGTGTATATATATATATATATATATATATATATATATATATATATANCATATATTGAAAGATTTTAAAAGGAAATTGAGGGAAAACTCACCCGTCATCATGGGGAACGATAATCAGCCGATCAAGAGAATCGTACTATATAATCCCTTCAGTACACTGTCTCACGATACCAACAACTATAGAAGTACTGGTATATGGGGATGCAACTGCGTGAGAGCCTCCACTATCCAAGTTTGATATACTTGGAGTGGATGATGATGAAGATAATAATTGAGTGGGAGATTTATGAGGAACAAAAGATGAACCACCATGCTGGCTATTATGATAGCTCGGGGATGCAATTGGTGGCGAGCCGCCAAACTGACTAGTAGGAATTCCTCATCCTCGTTTGTTTCATGTTCATCAATTGTATCCTCGTCCTTATTTTCCATTGATGTTCCCTCACCATGCTCAGTTAAAATTGATTTTAGGACGGAAGGATCACATTCTTCATATATGCCGTTGTTATCTTGCAATTCATCTGCTAATTCATCATCTACTATTGTTTCAACACTTAAAATGTCATTTCGGTACGCTACATCCAATGCATCCCCGACTTCAACTCTATCCACTGTCTTAGTTTTTATCACTACCCTCCATGCTTACTTATTCTTGTACAAAGGATAAGGTGCATAAGACACCTGTTTCACATTTTATGCAATGATAAATGAGTCATAGAGTCTATACCTTCCTGTGTGCTTTATTTCAATAGTTTTGTATCGAGAATGCACCTTCGCACCTCTATTTGGTGTTGGATCATACCATTTACACCTAAAGAGTACCAATTTTTTCTTCGGCCAACCCACTTTATGCACAAGTTCTATGATCTCTTGACGCACACCATAATAATCAATATCCCCGGCTGCTTTCACATACACACCACTATTATTTGTTTTCTTGCCCATTAGACCATTATTCTGTATGAAACTTGTACCCATTGATACAACACTTAGATATCTTTTTAACTCTAGTATCAGGTCCCCAAGCTATATCTTGCAAAAATTGATCATTTACGCCATTAACTGGATTATGAACCTATAAAGGGTAAAATAATTTATAATTCTTTAAATAAATATAACTTATTATAATTTACCATTAATAAGACCTTGTTAAATTGTCACGACCCAAGGTGGATGGCACCTAAACCAACCCATCAGGTAAGCCAATTAACAACTATCCAAATTAATGAGACTTTTTTTTCAAGAAAGAAATGAAAATAAAACTGCATTTATACAAAAATTTCCAAGGACTAGTAGCAAAATCATGAGCTTCTAAGAGTAGAATTTACAAAGCTGGTATGAAATAAATACTTCATCTGTTCGAAATGTACATAAACATATTTTTATAAACCTAAGGCTACCATGTACAAGAGGCATCTACAACCGGAACATAGGTACGCCTTCAAATCCAGCTCCCATCGATCACAACAACATCATCATCCAACATCTGCACGCAAGGTTCAAAAGTGGATAACCAACAACAGTCCATAACAATATAATAAAGATGGTGCAAGAATTAACTCAATAAATAAATGCTCATCTCGTATAGAATTCTGAAAAATAAATGTTTCTTTTCAAGTATGCAGTTGATACCCAATTTTTTCTCAAAATATTTTTAATTTGCATATATACCTTCAAAATCATGCTTTAGCAATTGGTATTTTTCTATAATTTTCCTATATTTTATTAATTTATTTTTAATTTATCCAGCATTTTATTTCCGATAATTAATTAAAAAATTGCATTACAAATGATTTCAAAAGTATTTATTGATTTAATTTATTATTTAGGGTCCTACTAAGACCAAGTTATTTCACAATTAGCCAAATTGATACTTTCTGGCTATAATCGCAATAACTTTACAATTATAGCCCAATCATATGTTTATATACTATTTTTATCCAGTAATTAGTTATTTTGTATTTTTAATTACTAAGTAATAATTTTAATTTACTTTTCTAAGTTGAATTTCAGTTTTTACAATTATCAGCTATTTTAGAAATTGTTTTAGCTAATCTAATTGGGTATTTAACAATTAGCCACCTTCATTTCAATTTTGGCATGATCCCAACATAATTAAATAACCCAACAGACCCCCCAAGCCCAAACCTAAATCTACCCGGCCCAATCTGGGTGACCCCTTTCCTAAAATAAATCTAAAGACTTCCCTTCCCCCCTTATCATTTCCCCCTCACCCTCCGTCGTCTCAATCCTCTCATCTCTCTCAACTCTCTCATCTCTTCGACTCCCTCTGCTAAACCTAGCCCCTTCTCCGGCCGTCGTCTTGCCGGAAAACATGGTGGTTTCGCCACCCACAACCTCATGGCTCACTCCTTAACGTGTGTCACTGCTCTTGAATCCCTCAAGTGAACAAGAGGTGGTTCACTCAGCTCCTATGATCTCATGCCATTTTTTCGGCCATCCATGGCCGTCCGAGTAAGATCCTACCACTTTCCGGTTAAAACCAGTGACTTTTGAGTTTTTCTTCTCCTCTCTAGGTTCTCTCTTTGAAATCCTAGCTTCTAAAAATCTTGATTCTTCTAAATCTGTAACAGATCTATACATGTTATGAGTTATTTTCATGTTTCCCTTAAAGATTTTCCTGTTTCCTAAATGATTCTTCATTTTTCAAACTAGGGTTTCTAAATCCTTTTTCAAAACAGTTCTCTTTCGGGTTTCTTAACATTATTTTATGATTTCTATCGTGTTTAAACATGATTTGAGCTTCTCCCTTTTTGTTTGAGTCATTTTGATAGAAACCCCCAAATCTCTTGGTTTCAATATGTGATTATGAGTTTATGTGCGGTAATGTTTTTACCTGTTCTAGTATGATTGCTTTGCTTTCATGAGTACTTTGTGATTTTTTGTGATTTTTTCTCTATATTTGCCATTAGGGTTTCTGACTTTTCGTTACTTCTGCCTAAATCATGTTTATTCTGCTAAATCCTTTAATTATTTGCTATGTTCTATGCGAATCCCTAATTTTGTGTGATTAGGGTTTCTGACTTTTGCCTAATGTATGTTCATTCCGCTTAAATCAGTACTATTTACCAATTTGAATCTTTGAATAATTGTGATTAGCACTGTTCTCTACTAATTCTTAGTATTTCATTAAATATGTGATACTTTCCCTAATTGATGCTAATTTCCTATGATTTGAATCTCACTCGAGGTTTTTCTTGTTGATTTCCAGAATTTTCTGCCTTATTTCTATGAATAATTTTGTCAAATTAATTCACATATGCTTTACTTAACTAGAGTATTCTGAACCTGGTCTTAATTATATGCTCTATACTTATGCTGCTTCTTATATGTTAAAATCAACTCTTACACAATTCTCTTTCCTTATTTAGTCACTGTCTATTACCGTTTGTATAAGACTCCTTAATTAAAAGGAGTACTGACATTAAATTGATTCTAATTGATGTTTACTTCTATAATTTTGCTGAACTATTATTTATTACCATATTCTCTGCCTATTTGTAAAACTATATATACTCTACTCTCTCATTAACACAACACACGAATTAATCTGTTCAACTCTCTCTCTCACAACTAAAAACTCTCTGATCTCTCTCTTTTCTGTGATAGTTACTACTATTCTAAGTTAGCCGGCTGCAAGCCAAGGCTAACTATTGTGCATCTCCTACTTCTTGTTTGTGTTACTGCATTCTTCACTTCACTGGTATGTTCTAATTCAGATTTCAGTTCTCAACCAGCATGTTTCTACTACTGTTACAATTCATTGTGTTTCTAATTTGCTTTACTTATTATTTTGTTGTTCAACATGTAACTAGGATCCTGAACTCAATTCACCTGATAAGTTATACTCTATTTGTCATAACCAACATGTCTTTATGTACCTGATACATGTTCTATGTGAATCTTCATGCCTATGTTTGGTACATTAGTTTGATTAGGGTTAATCCTATTGTCTTGAACTATTTGGTCCTGTTATGTTAGTATAATCCTATACCCTACTGTATCCCCCAATCCCCTGAATCCTTAGGAACTTCTGATTGTGTACTGCCTGCTACATGTATGCCCTCACATGCTCTGTATTTGTCCCTCAAATCCCATTACCACTGCTTGTGATTCTTGGACTATTCCTGGTCCTTTGTGTGATGTTGAACTTGCTGGTGTTACTGCTCTTTTAGTGGTTGAACTTCTTTGTTATAAAACTATTTCAATCAAGTTTCCCTCTTCAAAACTGTTTTCTTACTTACCCTTTTCAAAACTGTTTTCTTACTTAACCTTTTCAAAACTATGTCGAGCACTCTCACTCTACTCTTAGATCATTAAGTTCTGCCCCCTCTGTGTGAGCATTGCCTTGGGACCCTTGAGCTCTCTTAACTTTGAAACACAAAGGCTGGCCATTCCACACTGCACTTACTCTATCTTGGCCATGAAATCTGGGTGTGAGCACTACCCGGGATCCCTTAAGATCCTTAGGGAACTTTGACACACCTGGATCATGTGAAGGGTTGTGAACCAATGGCATTTGAGGATCTGGAAACTTGGGCCTACAATGGAAGGCCCCCTATAGTTAACTTCTTTTTTTCCTTATGTAATTCATATTCAGAGGTTTGTAATAATTTGTAAAAATGATTCTGGGGTTGGATAGTGGAAATGGGTGGGGATATGTATGCTTTAGTGTAAGTATGGGTAGATATCATGTTTTTCTACGTTTATTTTTTTATATGCGCACTAGTAACCATGTCTAGGAATAAAGTATGCCATGAATTTAGATACCATGTCACTTAGGTTCATACATCTACTTTTCTACAGCATGTCATCACTTCTTGCCTGCACTTAGAAATCCTGTTCATAAGATCAATAATAACAACAAAAACTGTTACCATTTGATTCTGTCCATGCATTCTGAAAAAATGTAGTCTAGATCATTCCTTAGAACCAATGTGTTGACAAATATGCAATCATGCTATACACGTAGAGATCCTGTTCTAGGTAAACAATGATTAAAATCTGTCACCTGTGGTATTCCTGAAACTGTGCATAATGCTGTGATTCTATGTGCATTTAGAGATCATGTTTTAGCAACTGCATATGCATCATTCTTCATTAGACATCATGTTATAGGATCGTACTCGTTTAACTACTCTTAGTCCAAATATAGATGTATAAAACAATCCTCCCGTTCTAACAAACTGGTATTAGTCTCCGAATATTTGCAACACTTAGAAATGCATGTTATTAGGTATAACGACCTGAAATTGTCATCAATTCTGAATAACTGCTACACGCCTAGGCAAGTCTTAGGTAATCAGCCATAAAGAAATAAAACCAGAACTGTCCTTTGTGATTAGTGTTCAACTGTCAGCATGTTTAAAACCAGTAGGCAAGCCTGATTAAGAGTTCCTCTCTGAGTTATGCAATAAATCTGTCTTTGTGTTATCACTTAGATACCATGCTTAGGATCTGAACCTGAATATGGACCTTAACTGTATACGAGTCATGTTGTTTATGTGTACTATGTGTGGAGGTATAATTGAATCTTTTATTTGCTTTCCATGCTCCCCTTAATTGAAGTCCTATATGTTTTATTATGTGTCGCCTTAATAATTTTTACCTTTAAAACCTGAGGGTTTGCCTAGCACCTCCCTTATAGGATAGAAGTCCTAAATTCCTCCGGGACTGATAGGAAGGGACGAGTAACAACATGCAATAGAGGTCAAGACCAACACTCGATTTAGTTATTTTCTCGGGGTGGGAAAGGGTAGAATATGGATATGATGACCGGTGCGCTAATACCACGTGTAGCCCATCTTCGAGGAGTGTCGTACCGGGTATTAAATTGATGTGATCCATATTATTATAAACCTAGGATACCCTTTATATGCTAAATTGTAATCCCTTCAAAATCTAACCTTCTTTACTATTTTCAAACATCTGCATGCTTAAGACTTAAATCCCCTCTTATTTGAGCCTTTATTTATTTGTTTGCTAAGCCGTACAAATTCACAAAAGTTGTTTGGCCGGGAACCACACTTGTGGATCCTGAGGGGTGCCTAACACCTTCCCCTTAGGATAATTTCACGCCCTCACCCTATCTCTGGTTAACAACGTAGTTGTAAATGAACCGCTTTGGTGTCCTAACACACCTTTAAAAATCGTTAGGTGGCGACTCTCAAAAATACAAACCCCTTTCCCAAAAGGAAAGAGTTGTCTCGACCGAATGTCATAAACCCGATCTCTGCGAGGAAAGAGGGGGGGCGCGACATATACAATAAAACATCAAATCTTTTGCCGAAATCACCAAAACATGAGTAGGTTTGTAAAACTGTGATTTTTCCCAAAACTTTCCAAAAATAATTAAGATGTTTCATTTTTCAGATAGCATGAGGAAAGTACAACTCTATGCCTACATGTCACTATGCATTTGAAATCATGAATAACACAATGTCGTACAACATGAAGAAAATGCATCTTTATGCATGTATGTCAAGTGTGTATGTCAAATGCAATGTATCTCAGAGATGAACTCATGTACTCCCACTCTCAGAGTACTCAATCTCACTGTCCCACACTTTTCACTCATCATTCTCTATCACACAATACAATATATGGCCAATCCAGTCTAGGGAAGATCCATCTCAAATATATATGGCAACTGATAGTCAGTCACTCAGTACTGTATAAGGCCAATTCATCCCGGGGAAGATCTATCCCCAAATATAAATGCTTCAGGCAAGATCCATCCCTTAATATAAATCAACTGCGCTCTGAAGTCAACTGGTGACTTATGGGTACCGGCCTACCCATAAGTCTATAGTAAAACTCTGACACTATGACTTGTAGATTTGGCTGCGCTCCACATGAGGTGGATTCTAACCGATCCTTTGATGAATGCCAATCTCGTCTACTATGAGAGCTCGTCAAACTGGTTATCTATAACTGCAGGCATGAATGCAGCATCCCCAACAAAAGGATGTCAGTACGAATAATGTACTGAGTATGTAAGGCCGAATGGAAACATAACAATAAGTCAACATTAATTAAAGACATATAATAATCAACCTGAATCTCTGAAGCGCCACCGTATATGCATACTTATTATGCTTATATATATAATGCTTCTCTTTGTGACTATTCTCCATATCTTATGATGCATGACTGCCCAACTGATCAGTGCTAACTGCTTGACCAGCCGTAACGCGGTGGTAAATGCATGACTGCCCGACCGGCCGTAGCTCGGTGGTAACTATATAACTGCCCAACCGGCCATATCTCGGTGGTAAATGCATGACTGACCGACCGACCATAGCTCGGTGGTAAGTGAATATGCATGACTTCCCAACCGATGGTAAATAACGATACATAACTGCCCGACCAGCCGTAGCACGGTGGTAAACGAATATGCATGACTGGCCAACCGGGGGGGGGGGGGGGGGGGCTGCCACGTTTNACTTAGTTAATCTCCCACTAAAAATTCATAATTACCCAATTATCCACCTACTTAAGAATTATCTCAAATTAATTAAAATACTAATTACTTTTAACACACTTTATATATACCCTACTATAAGATACTTTACTATCATGGTTATGTGGTACCATATAAAAATTAATACATACACTATTATTTCATTAAAACATTCATGTATAATTACATATATTTTCTCAACTTCTAATTTTTCTATTCTCATATAAATAGTACAAATCTTCGTACGCTTAATTTTTGAAATGGTAAAACATAACCTCTTTTGTTAGAAAATATCTTCTATTTTTTTTATAATAAAGAAAATCTCATGTATAAACTTTCTCATATTATGCGTATAATTGAAAGTAGTAATATTAATAATTATATAAAATCATATTTTTTAAACTGTTTTACAAAAATATTTCACTCAAAATACCATATCAAATGTATATAACGGTATCAAGGTTGTTAAACTAACATGATTTTATAATAACATAGTGACAAATCCTCTATAATCTCATGAATGGTCTTCATTCCTTGAAGTTCATATGGATTGCTACGACTTATCCTAATAATAAGGTACGGGATGTAACATCCTTACCCCCTTTAAAAACATTCATCCTTGAATGTTAACTCTTTGATTTTTAAAACTTCGCTAGAGTCTCCTTTGTATACTAAACAAAAACCAAACTTCTATCTTAGCTCTAGACTATTTACAACCTTTTGTACTTGAGTATCTCGTATTTTCTTCACCTTTACGTTACTTACCTTTTAGTCTTGCACCATATCTTCTATTTCTTTCATAACGTCCCTTCCATATAAGTGAAAATTATGCCTTAAGGCTCTATTGTAATACCCGTGCCTCTGGTGCATACAAAACCCGGCGAAAGCTTCATACTAACTTCTTATGACTCAGCTCTATGGCACGATCTAGAAACAGAAGAAGGGTAACATTTCCTAAATGCCTTATAGCCTCTCAATTATAAATGTGGTGCACAACACACCCATAAGTGAGATTCTACCAGGCACGACTTTGTAGACTCCCTAAGACACGACCCGCTCTTATACCACTTTGTCACACCCCAAAACTAGGGAGGCGTGACTGGCACCCGGTATCGTACTGGCCCAAGAAAACCACTGTAACTCCTCTTTTTATTTCTAGCTATCATGGGTCAACATGGCCATAACTTGTAATGTATAACTGTAAGTGGGAAAATACTGTATCGCTGAACTATTTTTCTTAAAACATGATTACATATCGGCCGTCAAGGCCTATAACTTACTGTACAAAATGAACCTATGTCTAAAAAGTCTCTAATGTTATTTGAAATCAAACGGGACAGGGTACCGACCTACCCATAAGTCTATAGTAAAACTCTGACACTATGACCTGTAGATTTGGCTGCGCTCCGAATGAGGTGGAGTCTTACCGATCATTCGTTGAATGCCAATCTCGTCTACTATGAGGGCTTATCAAACTGATTATCTATACCTGCAGGCATAAATGCAGCGTCCCCAACAAAAAGGACGTCAGTACGAATAATGTACTGAGTATTTAAGGCAGAACTGAAACATAACAATAAGGCAACATTAATTAAGGACATATAAGAACCAACCTGAATCTCTGAAGCGCCACCGTATATCATACTTATTACACTTATATATATAATGATTCTCTTTGTGACTATTCTCCATATCTTATGATGTATGACTGCCCAACTGATCAGTGATAACTGCCCGACCAGCCGTAGCGCGGCGGTAAATGCATGGCTGCTCGACCGGCTGTAGCTCAGTTGTAACTGTATAGCCGCCCAACCGGCCATAGCTCGGTGGTAAATGCATGACTGTCCGAATGGCCGTAGCTCGGTGGTAAATTAATATGCATGACTTCCCAACCGATGGTAAATAACGATACTTAATTGCCCGACCGGCTGTAGCACAGTGGTAAATGAATATGCATGATTGTCGAACCGGTGGTAAATAATGATACATAACTGCTTAAGCAGTGGTAACTGCCCATCCGGCCGTAGCATGATGGTAAATGCATGAAGATGAATGTGTCACTATATTATAAACGTTAACATCTCTATCATATACCTCAATAGGGACTTAGGAACATACTTAGACATGCTTGAATACCACTTTACAGGAATGAATAACATAGACATCCTTAACTGCTAAGAGTAGAAACCCTTATGAAATAGCATTACATTTACGTATCGTTACTTGGATCATGCCAAAATGAAGGAAGGGCTTAGCCTTAACATACATGGACTAAATATACATCCATAAGTTTACACAAACTGTAGAAATCTTTCCTGTTGTAACCTAGATGTTGAGACAAAAGGGCGATAGCTCCCTACTCATTTCACCATTAAGAGTAAGCAACAGTGATTAAAAACATATTTTCTTAACTCCAATTGTCCACCATACTATACGGTATACAACTTCCCTATCCTCCACTCCAAATGAAAATGCTAAAACAAAGCTTTACCTTATTATAGAATCACCAAGAATGATTTTCATGCTCAGGTTTGAGTAGTAATGTGCAGTATTATATCATCTATTCAAGCCCCATGAAACAGGGATCATACGGGAGTAATATCTTGGTCTATTCATACATATAACTTAAACATAAAATTTGGTTACTTAGCCAAACTTCTTCTCTAAATGCCACCTTATCAAATGCATTAAGAGTCACCAATTTAGAATTACGGGGGCTGCCACGTGGGCGTGAGGTGGGAAAGTTTAATCTTTATCCATTTATTAGGTAATTAGGTAATGTCTTNACCCTACTATAAGATACTTTACTATCATGGTCATGTGGTACCATATAAAAATTAATACACACACTATTATTTCATTAAAACATCCATGTATAATTACAAATATTTTATCAACTTCTAATTTTCCTAATATCATATAAAGAGTACAAATTTTCGTACGCTTTATTCTTAAAATGGTAAAATATAACCTCTTTTGTTAGAAAATATCTTCTATATTTTTTATAATAAAGAAAATCTCATTTATAAACTTTCTCATATTATGCGTATAATTGAAAGCAGTAATACTAAAAATTATATAAAATCATATTTTTAAAACTATTTTACAAAAATATTTCACTCAAAATACTATATCAAATGTATATAACAGTATCAAGGTTGTTAAACTTACGGGGTCTTATAATAACATAGTGACAAATCCTCTATAATCTCATGAATGGTCTTTATTCCTTGAAGTTCATATGGATTGCTACGACTTATCCTAATAATAAGGTACGAGATATAACATGTGTACAGACTCCGGAGGGGCTCCTGCAGCCCAATCGCTATAACCCGCATGGACAACTAACGCTGCACGAACAACTCACTTGCCGCACGAAACACTCACGTGCTGCACAGACAACTACGTGCTATAGTATCAATATCTGGATCCACACGGATAACTCACATGCTGCACGGATAACTCACGTGCCATAGTATCAATAACCTCACAATCAGGCCCACGACCTTACTCAGTCATCAATCTCCCCATTCTCTCGGGCTCACAATGCGATAAAACTAGACCAAAAATGATGATATGGTGTGTCAATATATAGCAACAGAGATAGAGATATGATATGAACACGACTAAGTATGAAATTGCTATGTAAGCAAATAACTCAATAGCAGGGATGACCTCAGCAGGTCTGTCACGACCCAATTTTTCCTCCGTTGGGTATCGTGATGGAACCTAGTCTTAGGGACTAGGTAATCCTAACAACTTAATGAAACAACAACGATAATGAACAACAACTAACGACTTTTGAAATGGAGTTCTCAATAAAATTTATAATTTCCAAAACCGGTAGTACAAGTCATAAGCTCTACAGAGTTTGCTACAACTTCTAAATACAACTGTTTGGAAATAGGTAAAAACAGTATGAATACAAAATAGGAAGGTGACTCCAAAGCTTTCGTACGCATCAACAGGTTTAACTTGAGTCTCCACCACAACAATCCGCGTTGATAGATAATGATCAACTAACTTCACAATACCTGGATCTGTACAAGAATATGTGGAAGTGTAGTATGAGTAAACTACAACGGTACCCAACAAGTATCAAGACTAACCTCAGTGGAGTAGTGACGAGGAACAATTAATAAACCTACTGGACTAAATAACCTGAACAAGTATAACTATAGAACAATACCATATGATATTTGCATAGAGACTACGCGATACGGCTAACAATACACTAATTGCAATAAGAAAGGAAAAATAACAAGTATCAGCGGAATACCATGATAATGTCACAGAAGGGTTAACGGAAACACAACCTAAATCAGAAATCACAGATACAACAAGGACAAGTAATGCCTCGGAAACCACGACCGCTCTCACATCGGGATATAGTCAACAAACTCCACGAGGTACCGAACCTCGGACAAATCACAACTCACGGGTCTCAATACCTGAACCCTAACACTTGGAATTCTGTGACCTCATTACACCTCATTACCGCACTGACGACTCACATGCCAAATATAGCCATTCTCACAAAGAAGGTAAGTAAACAAGGGTGTGCATCTATACTCAACAATATCAAGAAAGCCTCTTAACCGATAAGAGTACTTAACTGCATGTATGCTTGTGCAAGTGTCCTAACATAGTTCATACCAGCTAGTAAGCATAAGAAGCGGAATAAACAACACGTAGAATGTTTTCTCACAAATTTCACAAAGTAAAGCTTACACAGGTAAGTTTACCACTACACAAATTGTAACGATCCGACCGGTCGTTTTGAGATCTAGCGCGTTGTTTAGCGGTTTGCGGCTGTGAGCAACTTCATTTCAGGTATTATGACCCGAGGGCGTGGTCGGAATTGAATTTCAGGAAGTTTAGAATTGATTTGGAAAGAAAATTCTCATTTTAGAAGCCTTAAGTTGAAAGAATCAACTAAGATGGGAATTTTGAGTAAACGACCTCCGAATCAGGATTTGAAGGTTCCTGCAGGTTTGTATGATGATTTCGGACTTGGGCGTATGTACGTATCGAGTTTTGGATTACCCGGGAGCGTTTCAACATATATTATGGAAGTTAGCATTTTAGAAGAATTTCATAGATTTAGACTTGAAGTGAATTTTAGTGTTGTTGATGTCTGTGTGGGATTCTGAGTCTGGGAATAGCTTTGTATGGTGATTCTGGAATTGGGAGCACGATCGAAAGTGAATTTAGATGCCCGTAGGGCAATTTGAAGTCATTTGGCTAAAGATAGAAATTTGAAGGTTTTTGAGAAATCCGACCGGAAGTGGAAGTTTTGATATCAAGGTCGGAATGTGATTCTGAAAGTTGGAGCAGGTTTGTAATGTTGAATACGACTTGTGCGCAAAATTTGAGGTCAATCGGACGTGAGTTGATAGGTTTCGGCATCGAATGTAGAAGTTGGAAATTTCTAAGTTCATAAAGTTGGGATTTGGGAGCGACTCGAGGTTTCGATGCTGTTTGATGTGATTTGAGGCCTTGAGAAAGTCCGAATTATGTTTTGGAACAGGTTGGTATGATTGGATGGGGTCCTGGGGGCCTCAGATGGATTCCGGGTGGTTAATGAATCAATAATTGAAGTTGAAGAAAGCTGAAGAATTGCTGTCATCTGGTGTGATTCGTACTTGCGAGGATTTGGCCGCAGGTGCGGCTAAAAGCATCGCAGGTGCAATTTTGGGCTGGAGCTAAGGAGGCCGCAGGTGCTGATGCTTTGGGCGCACCTGCGGAAGCACACATGCGATAAGGGGGCCGCAAGCGCGAAAATCGGCCTGGGCATAATGTTTTAAAACAAGGATTTTGGTTCATTTGTCTTCATTTCTTCATGGGCTTAGGCGATTTTAGGGGGCTTCAAAGAGAGGATTCCTTCCTGAAATGTCAAGTTAAGTAAATCCTTCATGCCTCTAAGTTAAATATAAGATTATATGCATGGATTAGGCATGGAAATTGGTAGGAATTTGGGAAATATTGAAGAAATATAGAAAAATAGTAAATTGGATTTTTAGCCACGAGTTGAGCATGAATATTTGAGTAAATTGTATATTTGAGTTAGTAAGGCTATGGGTAGAATATATCTTCGAGAAATTTCGGATTCCGGGCACGTGGGCTCGAGGGCATTTTAGCCATTTCACTAAGCGGGGTTGGGAAATTATATAATTTAGAATTGTTGCTAATATTAGAGTATATTTTCATTGGGTTGTTGTTGTTTGGATAGTTTTGGGGCGTTGTGCGTCTGTTTGGAGTCATCGGGAGGGCTTAGAGGCCGGTTATGGAATCTCGAAGTGCGAGCTGCATCATCCGGAGGCGACCCGCAGCTGACAGAGTCTCCCTCGTACCGTATTTATTTTTCATTTTAAATTTCCTTGTCCAAATTTTTATTTCAGACAGGCTTTGTAATGATTGTATAAATTCTTAGAAATTGCTCATGTACTTGTGACACTAGGTTCTAGGGTATGTTGGGGTGTATATGCTAAAGTGTAGTATTCAAATTATCATTTTTAAATTAACAAGATTTTACTTGGTTAATATGTAATAAAGTGAAAGGAAATGCCTCTTCATAAATGTTTAAAACATGAAAATTATTTCAATTAATTAATGATTTGGCTTGTCTAACATTGATGTCCGGCGCCATCATGACCTTAGGGATTTTGGGTCGTGACAACATGGTATCAGAGCACTAGGTTCCCGTAGGTCTCACGAGTTATGAGCAAGTCTAGTAGAGTCTTGCGGATCGGTATGGAGACATCTGTGCTTATATTCAAGAGGCTACAAGACTGTTAAGAGTACTTCCCTTCTTGCTTCCTCATCGTGCGGTTTGATTCCTTTGAGGCTTATGTCTATATTTATTCCTACCCAATCTTACGCCTCGCGAGTGCTTGCTATGAATCAGAGATTTGAGGAGTTGAAATGGTTTTACGGATGTAATTCAAGATGTTTCCATGTATAATTGGTTGGAGCGGTTATTATGACCTTGCAAAAGAATAATATGTTGTTTTAGCACAGTAGCTGTGTTTCTTGAAGCATTAAGGCTATGCTCAGGTAGTGATGATTCTTGCGATTGGTTATCGTGTGATGTCGATATGATGATAGAATGCTTGCCCGTATGTTGAGGATGAGGAATGGTTTGAAGGGAGGTCTTCTCAGAGTGTGATTTCGAGACTTCGGTATTTTATTTCTGGAAGAGGAAAGGCATTTGGGTTAGTAATGGTCCGGTTGGGATTGATAAAGTAGTAAGACTGGGTTGTTGTTGTTTGAATAGTTTTGGGGCGTTGTGCGTCCGTTTGGAGTCATCGGGAGGGCTTGGAGGCCGGTTATGGAATCTCGGAGGGAGGTTAATCTCCTTTCTAACTTTGTGAGAGGGAATTATCCCCCTAAGCGAATCAATTAAGTACATGCTATTATCTTCGGGGGCTACGTACGAACGAGGTGACGGAAGTCCGTGCGTATCTACTATTATGCCTTGTCCGGGTAGTCTAGGACCCACTAGCATGCCTTACGTGTTGTACCTGTAATCTTGCATGTATTACTAAACTGCTAATATAATCGAAATCGTAATTGAATATCTGAAGAAGACTAGAGTTTATTATTTTAATCATCTAGGAAGAGAATTGATTCCTCTGTGGATATTTGTGTACCTGGTAGGGTTGTATTATGGAATTTAATTAATCTTGACAAATGATTTTCAAAACAAAGATTTAAAAGCTATATTTCATGTTCGTTTAAGAAGCTTTTACCACTTTCCTGAGAAAAACTGCTTTCTTGATAAAATACGAATTTATTATGTGGATATGTGTAACATTGGGTGACTGAGTCGCATGTATGATTAGCGAGCAGGATGACCCTGTATTTGCGTGTATTCACATGAGCACCTGAGTTGCAGTTATTATTCGCGAGCAGGCTAGCCTTATTATTTTTAACCGCATCGCATGATCGATTCGTGAGCGGGGCAGATAGATGCATCTATGGTTCGAGCCGTTCGGCCCTTCGACAGTGCACATTTTATTATTGTTGGTGCACGCCTTTCGACCCCCGACATTTCTTGCGCATGATATTTACTATGAAGTTGCTATGATTTTGCCTGATTACTGGCCTAAACTATTAAGTTGTCAATTGAAATGACAGAGATTTAAAGGTATTAAAAAGGATTTTTTGAATGAAGTTGTTCCTTCCCGTCGATTTATTGTTATGACTAAATCACCTATGTTGATTAATTCTTATTAATATGACGAAGATATAAAGTGTTAAATGTGAACGGAGTTGAAAATATTTATTCCCGATTTAATAAATTGCCTATGATAATCATGCTTAGCGTCACTCTTAAATATTCTAAATTATCCTTTAGTAAGTGTCTAATTTGACCTCTCGTCACTACCTCTCTGAGGTTAGGCAGGCGACTTACTGAGTACACGTTGTTTTTGAACTCATGCCACACTTGCTGTGCATTTTATTGCACAGGTATTTTCATAGCAATGTGGAGGATACAAAGATTTACGCGAGCTGCATCATCCGGAGGCGACCCGCAGCTGACAGAGTCTCCCTCGTACCGTATTTATTTTTCATTTTAAATTTCCTTGTCCAAATTTTTATTTCCGACAGGCTTTGCAATGATTGTATAAATTCTTAGAAATTGCTCTTGTACTTGTGACACCGGGTTCTGGGGTATGTTGGGGTATATATGCTAAAGTGTAGTATTCGAACTATGGTTTTTAAATTAACAAGATTTTACTTGGTTAATATGTAATAAAGTGAAAGGAAATGCCTCTTCATAAATATTTAAAACAGGAAAACTATTTCAATTAATTAATGATTTGGCTTGTCTGGCATTCATGTCCGGCGCCATCACAACCTTAGGGATTTTGGGTCGTGACAACATGGTATTAGAGCACTAGGTTCCCGTAGGTCTCACGAGTCATGAGAAAGTCTAGTAGAGCCTTGCGGATCGGTAAAGAGACATCTGTGCTTATATTGGAGAGGCTACAGGATTGTTAGGAGTACTTCCCTTCTTGCTTCCTCATCGTGCGATTTGAGTCCTTTGAGGCTTATGTCTATGTTTTTTCCTACCCAATCTTACTCCTCGCGAGCGCTTGCTATGAATCAGGGATTTGAGGAGTTGAAGTGGTGCTATGGATGTAATTTGAGATGTTTCCATGTATAATTGGTTGGGGCGGTTGTTATGACCTTGCAAAAGAATAATATGTTGTTTCAGCTCAGTAGGCGTGTTTCTGGAAGCATTAAGTCTTTGCTCAGGTAGTGATGATTCTTGCGATTAGTTATCGTGGGATGTCAATATGATTATAGAATGCTTGCCCGTATGTTGAGGATGAGGAATGGTTTGAAGGGAGGTCTTCTCAGAGTGTGATTTCGAGACTTCGGTATTTTGGTTCTGGCAGAGGAAAGGCATTTGGGTTAGTAATGGTCCGGTTGGGTATGATAAAGTAGTAAGACTGGATTGTTGTTGTTTGAATAGTTTTGGGGCGTTGTGCGTCCGTTTGGAGTCATTGGGAGGGCTTTGAGGCCGGTTATGGAATCTCGGAGGGAGGTAAATATCCTGTCTAACTTTGTGAGGGTGAATTATCCCCCTAGGTGAATCAGTTGAGTACATGCTATTTTCTTCGGGGGCTACGTACGCTCGAGGTGATGGAAGTTCGTGCGTAGCTACTATTATGCCTTGTCCGGGTAGTCTAGGACCAACTAGCATGCCTTATGTGATGTACCTATAATCCTACCTGTAATACTAAACTGCTAATATAATCGAAATCGTAATTGAATATGTGAAGAAGTCTAGAGTTTATTATTTTAATCATCTAGGAAGAGAATTGATTCCTCTGTGGATATTTGTGTACCTGGTAGGGTTGTATTATGGAATATAATTAAACTTGACAAATAATTTTCAAAACAAAGATTTAAAAGCTATATTTCATGTTCGGTTAAGAAGATTTTACCACTTTCCTGAGAAAAACTGCTTTCTTGATAAAATACGGATTTATTATGTGGATATATGTAACTTTGGGTGCATGAGTCGCATGTATGATTAGCGATCAGGATGACCCTGTATTTGTGTGTATTCACATGAGCACCTGAGTCGCAGGTATGAGTCGCGAGTAGGCTAGCCTTATTATTTTTAACCACGTCGCATGATCGATTCGCGAGCGAGGCAGATAGATGCATCTATGGTTCGAGCCGTTCGACCCTTCGGCATTGCACAATTTGTTATTGTTGGTGCGCGCCTTTCAACCCCCGACATTTCTTGCGCATGATATTTACTGTGTAGTTGCTATGATTTTTCCTAGTTACTGGCCTAAAATATTAAGTTGTCAATTGAAATGAAAGAGTTTAAAGTTATTAAAAAGGATTTTTTGGAAGAAGTTATTCCTTCCCGTCGATTTATTGTTATTTGACTAAATCACCGATGTTGATTAATTGTTATTAATATGACGAAGATATAAAGTGTTAAATGTGAACGGAGTTTAAAATATTTATTCCCGATTTTAATAAATTTCCTATGATAATCATGCTTAGTGTCACACTTAAATATTCTAAATTAACCTTTAGTAAGTGTCTAATTTGACCTCTTGCACTACCTCTCTGAGGTTAGTAGGCGACTTAATGAGTACACATTATTTTTGTACTGATGAAACTCTTGCTATGTATTTTCTTGCACAGGTATTTTCATAGCAATGTGGAGGATACGAAGAGTTACGCGAGCTGCATCATTCGGAGGCGACCCGCAGCTGACAGAGTCTCCCTCGTACCGTATTTATTTTTCATTTTAAATTTCCTTGTCCAAATTTTTATTTCCGACAGGCTTTGCAATGATTGTATAAATTCTTAGAAATTTCTCTTGTACTTGTGACACCGGGTTCTGGGGTATGTTGGGGTATATATGCTAAAGTGTAGTATTCGAACTATGGTTTTTAAATTAACAAGATTTTACTTGGTTAATATGTAATAAAGTGAAAGGAAATGCCTCTTCATAAATGTTTAAAACATGAAAATTATTTCAATTAATTAATGATTTGGCTTTTCTGACATTGATGTCCGGCGCCATCATGACCTTAGGGATTTTGGGTCGTGACAACATGGTATCAGAGCACTAGGTTCCCGTAGGTCTCACGAGTCATGAGCAAGTCTAGTAGAGTCTTGCGGATCGGTAAGGAGACATCTATGCTTATATTCGAGACGCAACAGGACTGTTAGGAGTACTTCCCTTCTTGCTTCCTCATCGTGCGATTGATTCCTTTGAGGCTTATTTCTATGTTTATTCCTACCCAATCTTACGCCTCACGAGCTCTTGCTATGAATCAGGGATTTGAGGAGTTGAAATGGTGCTACAGATGTAATTCAAGATGTTTCCATATATAATTGGTTGGGGCGATTTTTATGACCTTGCAAAAGAATAATATGTTGTTTCAGCTCAGTAGGTGTGTTTTTGGAAGCATTAAGGCTATGCTCAGGTAGTGATGATTCTTGCGATAGGTTATCGTGTGATGTCGATATGATGATAGAATGCTTGCCCGTATGTTGAGGATGAGGAATGGTCTGAAGGGAGGTCTTCTCAGCGTGTGATTTCGAGACTTCGGTATTTTGGTTCTGGCAGAGGAAAGGCATTTGGGTTAGTAATGGTCCGGTTGGGTATGATAAAGTAGTAAGACTGGGTTGTTGTTGTTTGAATAGTTTTGGGGCGTTGTGCGTCCGTTTGGAGTCATCGGGAGGGCTTTGAGGCCGGTTATGGAATCTCGGAGGGAGGTAAATCTCCTTTCTAACTTTGTGAGGGTGAATTATCCCCCTAGGTGAATCAATTAAGTACATGCTATTATCTTCGGGGGCTACGTACGCAGGAGGTGATGGAAGTCCGTGCGTAGCTACTATTATGCCTTGTCCGGGTAGTCTAGGACCCACTAGCCTGCCTTACGTGTTGTACCTGTAATCCTGCCTGTAATACTAAACTGCTAATATAATTGAAATCTTAATTGAATATCTGTAGAAGACTAGAGTTTTTTATTTTAATCTTCTAGGAAGAGAATTGATTCCTTTGTGGATATTTGTGTACCTGGTAGGGTTGTATTATGGAATATAATTAAACTTGACAAATGATTTTCAAAACAAATATTTAAAAGCTATGATATTTACTGTGTAGTTGCTATGATTTTGCCTGATTACTGGCATAAAATATTAAGTAGTCAATTGAAATGACAGAGATTTAAAGTTAATAAAAAGGATTTTTCGGAAGAAGTTGTTCCTTCCCGTCGATTTATTGTTATTTGACTAAATCACATATGTTAATTAATTGTTATTAATATGACGAAGATATAAAGTGTTAAATGTGAACGGAGTTGAAAATATTTATTCCCGATATTAATAAATTGCCTATTATAATCATGCTTAGTGTCACACTTAAATATTCTAAATTAACCTTTAGTAAGTGTCTAATTTGACCTCTCGTCACTACCTCTCTGAGGTTAGGCATGCGACTTACTGAGTACACGTTATTTTTGTACTCATGCTATACTTGCTGTGTATTCTATTGCACATGTATTTTCATAGCAGTGTGGAGGATACGGAGACTTAGGCGAGCTGCATCAACTGGAGGCGACCCGCAGCTAACAGAGTCTCCCTTGTACCATATTTAGTTTTCATTTTAAATTTTCTTGTCCAAATTTTTATTTCAGACAGGCTTTGTAATGATTGTATAAATTCTTAGAAATTGCTCATGTAATTCTGACAACAGGTTTTGGGGTATGTTGAGGTATATATGCTAAAGTGTAGTATTCAAACTATCGTTTTTAAATTAACAAGATTTTACTTGGTTAATATGTAATAAAGTGAAAGGAAATGACTCTTCATAAATGTTTAAAACATGAAAATTATTTCAATTAATTAATGATTTGGCTTTTCTGACATTGATGTCCGGCGTCATCATGACCTTAGGGATTTTGGGTCGTGACAACATGGTATCAGAGCACTAGGTTCCCGTAGGTCTCACGAGTCATGAGAAAGTCTAGTAGAGCCTTGCGGATCGGTAAAGAGACATCTGTGCTTATATTGGAGACGCAACAGGACTGTTAGGAGTACTTCCCTTCTTGCTTCCTCATCGTGCGATTTGATTCCTTTGAGGCTTATGTCTATGTTTATTCCTACCCAATCTTACTCCTCACGAGCGCTTGGTATGAATCAGAGATTTGAGGAGTTGAACTGGTGCAACGGATGTAATTCGAGATGTTTACATGAATAATTGGTTGGGGAGGTTGTTATGACCTTGCAAAAGAATAATATGTTGTCAGCTCAGTAGCTGTGTTTCTGGAAGCATTAAGGCTATGCTCAGGTAGTGATGATTCTTGCGTTTGGTTATCGTGTGATGTCGATATGATTATAGAATGCTTGCCCGTATGTTGAGGATGAGGAATGGTTTGAAGGGAGGTCTTCTCAGAGTGTGATTTCGAGACTTCGGTATTTTAGTTCTGGCATAGGAAAGGCATTTGGGTTAGTAATGGTCCGGTTGGGGTTGATAAAGTAGTAAGACTGGGTTGTTGTTGTTTGAATAGTTTTGGGGCGTTATGCGTCCGTTTGTAGTCATCGGGAGGGCTTGGAGGCCGGTTATGGAATCTCGGAGGGAGGTAAATCTCCTTTCTAACTTTGTGAGGGGGAATTATCCCCTAGGTGAATCAATTAAGTACATGCTATTATCTTCGGGGGCTATGTACGCACGAGGTGACAGAAGTCCGTGTGTAGTTACTATTATGCCTTGTCCGGGTAGTCTAGGACCCACTAGCATGCCTTACGTGTTGTACCTGTAATCCTTCCTGTAATACTAAACTGCTAATATAATCAAAATCGTAATTGAATATCTGAAGAAGACTAGAGTTTTTTATTTTAATCTTCTAGGAAGAGAATTGATTCCTTTGTGGATATTTCTGTACCTGGTAGGGTTGTATTATGGAATATAATTAAACTTGACAAATGATTTTCAAACCAAAGATTTAAAAGCTATATTTCATGTTCCTTTAAGAATATTTTACCACTTTCCTGAGAAAAAATGCTTTCTTGATAAAATACAGATTTATTATGTGGATATGTGTAACTTTGGGTGCCTGAGTCGCATGTATGATTAGCGAGCGGGATGACCCTGTATTTGTGTATATTCACATGAGCACCTGAGTCGAAGGTATGATTCGCGAGCAGGCTAGCTTTATTATTTTTAACCGCGTCGCATGATCGATTCGCGAGCGGGGCAGATAGATGCATCTATGGTTCGAGCCGTTCGGCCCTTCGGCAGTGCACATTTTATTATTGTTGGTGCGCGCCTTTCGACCCCCGAAATTTCTTGCGCATGATATTACTGTGTAGTTGCTATGATTTTGCCTGATTAATGGCCTAAAATATTAAGTTGTCAATTGAAATGACAGAGATTTAAAGTTATTAAAAAGGATTTTTTGGAAGAAGTTGTTCCTTCCCGTCGATTTATTTTTATTTGACTAAATCACCTATGTTGATAATTTTTATTAATATGATGAAGATATAAAGTGTTAAATGTGAACGGAGTTGAATATATTTATTCCCGATTTTAATAAATTGCCTATGATAATCATGCTTAGTGTCACACTTAAATATTCTAAATTAACTTTAGTAAGTGTCTAATTTGACCTCTCGTCACTACCTCTCCGAGGTTAGGCAGGCGACTTACTGAGTACACGTTGTTTTTGTACTCATGCTACACTTGCTGTGCATTTTATTGCACAGGTATTTTCATAGCAATGTGGAGGATACGGAGACTTAAGCGAGCTGATCATCCGGAGGCGAGCCACAGCTGACAGAGTCTCCCTCGTACCGTATTTATTTTTCATTTTAAATTTCCTTGTCAAAATTTTATTTCAGACAGGCTTTGTAGTGATTGTATTAATTCTTAGAAATTGCTAATGTACTTGTGACACCAGGTTTTGGGGTATGTTGGGGTATATATGCTAAAGTGTAGTATTCAACCTATCGTTTTTAAAT
The DNA here is from genome assembly GCA_005239505.1 of Nicotiana paniculata. Taxonomy (NCBI): domain Eukaryota; kingdom Viridiplantae; phylum Streptophyta; class Magnoliopsida; order Solanales; family Solanaceae; genus Nicotiana; species Nicotiana paniculata. The sequence continues at coordinate 30,254 of ML331796.1, forward strand.
TAACAAGATTTTTCTTGATTAATATGTAATAAAGTGAGAGGAAATGCCTCTTTATAAATGTTTAAAACATGAAAATTATTTCAATTAATTAATGATTTGGCTTGTCTGACATTGATGTCCGGCGCCATCATGACCTATGGGATTTTGGGTCGTGACAACATGGTATTATAGCACTAGGTTCTCGTAGGTCTCACGAGTCAGAGCAAGTCTAGTAGAGTCTTGCGGATCGGTACAGAGACATCTGTGCTTATATTCGAGAGGCTACAGGAATGTTAGGAGTACTTCCCTTCTTGCTTCCTCATCGTGCGATTTGATTCCTTTGTGGCTTATATCTATGTTTATTCCTACCCAATCTTATGCCTCGCGAGCGCTTGCTATGAATTAGGGATTTGAGGAGTTGAAATGATTCTACGGATGTAATTCGAGATGTTTCCATGTATAATTGGTTGGGGCGGTTTTTATGACCTTGCAAAAGAATAATATATTGTTTCAGCTCAGTAGCTGGGTTTCTGGAAGCATTAAGGCTATGCTCAGGTAGTGATGATTCTTTCAATTGGTTATCGTGTGATGTCGATATGATGATAGAATTCTTGCCCGTATGTTGAGGATGAGGAATGGTTTGAAGGGAGGCCTTCTCAGAGTGTGATTCCGAGACTTCGGCATTTTAGTTCTGGCAGATGAAAGGCATTTGGGTTAGTAATGGTCCAGTTGGGTCTGATAAAGTATTAAGACTGGGTGTCTTCAAGTGAGGTGGGGTATGCATCTGTGACGTGAAGTCATCGTCATTGATCGAATGGAATGTGTTAAGTTTGTCGGTGCTATGGTTTCTTCGATTGCATGGGGTCAGAGTATTGAAGAATGCGGGGGAGGGGGGGGGGGCAGAGACCGCGAGGTGTGGTGGTGCAGTACCAGATAAGTGTTGATAATGAAGGCATCTAGAGAAAGATGATCTTCAGAGAGCTTGAGGTCGTGGTGATCTGTTGGTTTGAGAGCTATAGAGAATGATCCTAGAGTGAGGCTAGGCGGTGGTTCCATTTCTAGGAGGCCAGGTGTAAGAAGCGGAAGTCGAGCAGTCGCAAAGTGGGGGAGCGGCAGCATAGCTTGGAAGGTAAAGATATTCTCGCACATTTTATGGATGTCCATGAGGAGTGGACGGACTAGTAATGTTGGTAAATGAAGCAGGGCATAGGATGGGGTATTGATGTCGCAGAGAGAGTGAATTTCAACATCTTTGGAAGGTGTCCGCGGGTGATTTCCACAGGTGAGTTATCTTTTGTGAATAGGTTAGCGATGGCGGGGTTGGCAGTTCTCGGTGAGGGGTTCTAGTGGCTATTCGATAAGAGGCGGAAGGTGTGAATGATGCTAGAGAATTTGAGTATTTAGGGAGTGCTAGCAAGAGGATCTGAAAGAATTGGGCGGATTGGTTGAGATAGATCGCGTCATCAAAGGAAAAAGGATCTCAGCAGGGTCTGGAGTGGTGCAAGGAGTAGCTTCGGGCTAAGTGGGGGAGTCCCACCATCTGCAGTTGGGTTGTAGGTTTCTTCCCATAGGGTCGCGGATCGTCAGCGTGTTGGAAAGTTATTTTAGCTAAGGGAAATGAGTAAATTGGTGATTGTGCGTGGAATTTGAGGAATGTGTGAAAGATCCGGCCTTGTCAGATCAGGTCTAGGCTTTGGAAGATTCAGAATTTAACTTAAGGCATATGTGAGTATTCAGGATAGTGACTCGGTCGCATGTTTCCTTGAAAGGGGTGTTCATGTGCTAGAAGAGCCTTGGAGTTGATTGTATTCGGGGCCAGTCAGAGTGGGTGACTCTCAATAGCGGCCCTAGTGAATTCAAAAGTCAAGAATGCGGCGTTTAAGGGTTTCGGGCAACAGTATGATCGAGAATTGAGCTTTTGCAGAGTAATTTATGAGAAAAAGGAGATGGTTGGAGTGTTATATGATATGTTTCAGCATGCATGATAGTATTGGAGGAGTGAGAGAAATAAACTCCAGATTGTAGAAAGAATATCAGAAGGGTATGAGACGGGTTGCGGGATTTAGGCAGCATAGTCTCGTGAATCAAGGCAACTCGGGATGAGTGAGGGTTGAGTATGCTATGAGTTGAAGGAAGTTGCTATTATTCCTGAGGCAATTGAAGATGATTAAAAGCAAATAGGTTGATTATCCATGGTTGAAATGACACATTTACGACAGTGATCAGTTTCTTTGATGTGATTAAGCTACGCAGGTGGTTTGTGCTGGTGTATGCGAGGCTTTTCGGCCGTCATAACGAATTTTATTTGGGAGCACTTGAGTGCTATGGCCTGTCAGGTGTAGGCGTATCCCGGAAGGGTTATAGTGGTATAGGATACTACTTAAGGATTTGCATGTTGGGTGATTGTGGGAATCCACTCGTGTGTTGTGATGTTTCTCTTGAATGGAGTTAAGTAAAAACTTTCTATATGATGAAGTGTGCACCCTATTGGTGGTCCAAAAGTTATGATGGAATTCTTGTGTTACCTCATATTGGCATGTTAGGTGCGAAAAGCAGTATGTAACTGGGAGTAAAAATCGAGATTGCGGTTCGGTGTTAATAAGAATGTCATGAGCTCGGGAGAGCAAGGAAAAGTGATTTGAAAAGTTCAGAGTAAGCTGGTGTTACCTTCAGTGTCACCTGAGATGGATATTCAATGGAAGAGGCTCTATACCATAGTTATGGGTTCTTTATTTCTCTTACCGTGTAGTATGGTCAGTGGTGGATGTGCAGACTTGTTTCCTTGTGTGGAAGGTCGTGGAAGCACGAGCATGAAAAGATTGTATAAAGTGTGACATGTAGTCACTTGATGGAATGAAGATTTGGACTAAGTATAAAGAAGTGCAATGTTGTGTATTTGAGAAGTTATGGGGTGTTGTCCCGTCTTTGATGGTTGTTCTTGCATATTATGAGATAAAGTGGGTTAATATGGACCCAGGTAAAAGATATCAGCTTAGTTTGGTGCGAGCAAGGTGACTCGATGTTTGTGGATGGATTTAAATATGATTATGGGCTCCGTATGAGTCAGGCATGTTCATTTCAGTAGAGCGCTTTTCATGGAAAGGTATTAGAACAGTGGATGTTGTTCCGTCTTCGTTAAATTCATGTGTTATTATGATTGTGCCGTGTGAGTTGTGAAACGGCTTGATAATTTCCTATGTATTGAGGTGCCGCGTAGTGGGGATGATATGTGAGCAGGATAGCTCTTGAGATCAAGAGTGTATATATAAATATCACACCTCAGTTGTGCTTGACTTTTGTAGCCTATGGCGTTATCAGTCTCCCCAGGATGGTATTATGCACTTAGTGTGCTTGTGATCGATATTCAGTAATTTTTAATAGTGAGCAAATTAGCTCTATATATATATATATCTTCTTATGTAAATTTTATGTGTGGATCGGGTGGCACATCGCCACGGGTATGTTATTTGGATTGGGTTGCACGCTGCAACAGTGTGATGTTGAGTAAGGTTCCTATAATTATTTTCTTGTGTTTTACTTCCTATTTTTTGAGAAAAGTTCATATTAGTTGCGTGAGTTGAATAGTCCCTTGCTTAGTCGTTTCTTATTTATCATGTTCGAGTTATGGCCTATTGGTGCGATGTGGTATAATATGAGGTTGTTGGCTATGTTGGAGTGATTTGTTGTCTGAGCAGTTCATACTGGGTGAGACGAGACTATCGGATCAGGGATCAGTGAGATAAGGTTATGTGAAGTGTCTATTAAAGAACAAATACCATTATTCAGGTTCATAATGAAGTGATGATTCTAGTCAAGATGAGGTATTTAAGGAATTGTTAACTCCGCAGTTGGCTATATTTCTTCACATTTCCTCCGTTGTTGTGGTATCGTCAGCATTATAGCGAGATGTATATATATGTCATGAGGTGCATTGGGAGCATCAGATTTGTGGAATTTTGGCTATTAAGGTTTGGGGAACATCATTGTGGTTAGATGATGAATCTTGCGGTGCATGGAGCTAATTCAACAAAGGTATGCAGTTATGTTCTGGTATGTTGTGTGGTAGTCGATACAGTGTTTATATATTGGAACTAGGCCTGGCAGAGAAAATTTCAAGTCTTGGAACTAGGTTCTGAGCTTATTATATGGATAAAAGAAGAATCTTCAGATTTTATTAAGCTAATGTACTCAACTGGGTTGTGGTAGCACCAGCAGGTGCTCGAAATGTTAAACAGTGATTTTAGGTAACTCCATAGCAGTTCTTAGCACGTTCGAAGACGAACATCGGTTTAAGTGGGGGAGAATGTAACGACCTGACCGGTCATTTTGAGCTCTAGCGCATCGTTCAGCGGTTTGAGGCCGTGAGCAGCTTCGTTTCAGGTATTATGACCTGAGGGCATGGTCGGAATGCAATTTCAGGAAGTTTAGAATTTATTTGGAAAGAAAATTCTCATTTCAGAAGCCTTATGTTGGAAGAATCAACTAAGATTGGAATTTTGAGTAAACGACCTCCGAATCAAGATTTGAAGGTTCCTGAAGGTTCGTATGATGATTTCGGACTTGGGTGTATGTCCGGATCGGGTTTTGGATAACTCGGGAGCGTTTCAACGTATATTATGGAAGTTAGAATTTTAGAAGAATTTCATAGATTTGGGATTGAAGTGCATTTCAGTGCTGTTGATGTCCGTATGGGATTCCTATTCCGGGAATAATTTATTATGGTGATTCTGGAGTTGGGAGCGCGATCAGAAGTGAATTTGGATGTCCCTAGGTCATTTTAAAGTCATTTGGAAAAAGATAGAAATTTGAAGGTTTTTGAGAAATCCGACCAGAAGTGGAAGTTTTGATATCAAGGCCGGAATGCGATTCCGGAAGTTGGAGCAAGTCCGTAATGTTGAATATGACTTGTGCGCAAAATTTGAGGTCAATCGGACGTGAGTTGATAGGTTTCGGCATCGGATGTAGAAGTTGGAAATTTCTAAGTTCATAAAGTTGAGATTTTGGTGCGATTCGAGGTTTCGATGCTGTATGATGTGATTTGAGGCCTCGAGCAAGTCCGTATTATGTTTTGGAATTGGACGGGATACCAGGGGCCTCAGGTGGATTCCGGGTGGTTAACGGATCAATAATTGAAGTTGAAAGCTGAAGATTTTGCTGTCATCTGGTGTGATTCGCACCTGCGAGGATTTGGCTGCAAGTGCGGCTAAGGGCACGCAGGTGCGATTTTGGGCTGGAGCCAAGGAGGCCGCAGGTGCGGAAGATTTGGGTGCACATGTGGAAGCGAAGATGCGCTAAGGGGGCCGCAGGTGCGGAAATCGGCCTGGGCAAAATGTCTTCATTTCTTCATGGGCTTAGGCGATTTTGGGGGGATTCAAAGAGAGGATTCCTTCATGAAATGACAAGGTAAGTAACTCTTTCATGCCTCTAAGTTAAGTACAAGATTATATGCATGGATTAGGCATGGAAATATGTAGGAATTTGGGAAATATTGAAGAAACCTAGAAAAATGGAAAATTGGATTTTTAGCCAAGAATTGAGCATGAATATTTGAGTAAATTGTATATTTGAGTTAGTAAGGCTATGGGTAGAATATATCTTCGAGAAATTTCGGATTCTGGGCACGTGGGTCTGAGGGCATTTTGGTCATTTCACTAAGTGGGGTTGGAAAATTGTATAATTTGGAATGGTTGCAAATATTAGAGTATATTTACATTGGGTTGTTGTTGTTTGGATAGTTTTGCGGCGTTGTGCGTCTATTTGGAGTCATCGGGAGGGCTTGGAGGCCGGTTATGGAATCTCGGAGCGAGGTAATTCTCCTTTCTAAATTTGTGAGGGGGAATTGTCCCCCTAGGTGAATCAATTAAGTACATGCTATTATCTTTGGGGGCTATGTACGCACGAGGTGATGGAAGTCCGTGCGTAGCTACTATTATGCCTTGTCCAGGTAGTCTGGGACCCACTAGCATGCCTTATGTGTTGTACCTGTAATCCTGCCTGTAATACTAAACTGCTAATATAATCGAATCGTAATTGAATATCTGAAGAAGATTAGAGTTTATTATTTTAATCATCTAGGAAGAAAATTGATTCCTCTGTGGATATTTGTGTACCCGGTAGGGTTGTATTATGGAATATCATTAAACTTGACAAATGAGTTTCAAAACAAAGATTTAAAAGCTACATTTCATGTTCCTTTAAGAAGAATTTTACCACTTTCCTGAGAAAAACTACTTTCTTGATAAAATATGGATTTATTATGTGGATATGTGTAACTTTGGGTGCCTGAGTCGCATGTATGATTCGCGAGCAGGATGACCCTGTATTTGTGTGTATTCACATGAGCACCTGAGTCGCAGGTATGATTCGCGAGCAGGCTAGCCTTATTATTTTTAACCGCGTCACATGATCGATTCGCGAGCGGGGCAGATAGATGCATCTATGGTTCGAGCCGTTCGACCCTTCGACAGTGCACAATTTATTATTGTTGGTCCGCGCCTTTCGACCCCCGACATTTCTTGCGCATGATATTTACTGTGTAGTTGCTATGATTTTGCCTGATTACTGGCATAAAATATTAAGTTGTCTATTGAAATGACAGAGATTTAAAGTTATTAAAATGGATTTTTTGGAAGAAGTTGTTCCTTCCCGTCGATTTATTGTTATTTGACTAAATCACCCATGTTGATTAATTATTATTAATATGGCGAAGATATAAAGTGTTAAATGTGAATGGAGTTGAAAATATTTATTCCCAATTTTTATCAAATTTCCTATGATAATCATGCTTAGTGTCACACTTAAATATTCTAAATTAACCTTTAGTAAGTGTCTAGTTTGACATCTCCTCACTACCTCTCTGAGGTTAGGCGGGCGACTTACTGAGTACACATTGTTTTTGTACTCATGCTACACTTGCTCTGCATTTTATTGCACAGATACTTTCATAAAAATGTGGAGGATACAAAGACTTAGGCGAGATGCATCATCTGGAGGCGACCCGCAACTGATAGAGTCTCCCTCGTACTGTATTTATTTTTCATTTTAAATTTCCTTTTCCAAATTTGTATTTCGGACAGGATTTGTAATGATTGTATAAATTCTTAGAATATGCTCATGTACTTATGACACCAGGTTCTGGGGTATATATGCTAAAGTGTAGTATTCAAACTATCATTTTTAAATTAACAAGATTTTACTTGGTTAATATGTAATAAAGTGAAAGGAAATGCCTCTTCATAAATGTTTAAAACAGGAAAATTATTTCAATTGATTAATGTTTGGCTTGCCTGACATTGATGTCTGGTGCCATCACGACCTTAGGGATTTTGGGTCGTGACACAAATATCAACAACAAGAATGCCCCCAGGCCATCACAACTTATCACAAATTAATCCCTGACATAGCCCACCTTGTCTCGCCACGTGTGCTATAGTAAAGTAAATGCCCGTCTTGTCTTGCCACACATGCATAATAATGTTCCCACCTTGTCTCACCACACGCGAAGCACACACACACACACACAGACACACACACACACACACACACACACACACACACACACATATATATATATATATATATCCCGCCTTGTCACTCCGCATGTGCAAATATCAATAGTAACAACAACACGGCAGAATCCTCGTGCAACCCCATATCGACAACCGCACGACATAAACCTCTTGCATCACAATAACAATAACCGCATGGCAGAAACCTCGTGCATCACCACAACATGTACGACAAGAACAATGACAATAATACAAAGTACAACAAGTAAATCAACTCAAGAACCTTCAATCACAAGAAACCGGTAGAACTAGTTCACAATGAATAACCAAATAAAGAATACTAAGCGTAATAAAAACAACTCAACATGGAAGGAAATATTTTGTAACAATGGTCCCACAATGTACGGTTCAACAACAAGAAGCTAACACAAGTCAAATAATTCCAAATAAGGGAAAGTCCATTAAGGTATAGGATATCTAAGCTTCTTTTACGTTTGGACAATTACGGAAGATATACAACCAATTCAAAAGAAGGTAGGCAGCGCGAAACTCACCATAACCTCAATTAAGGGGGAACATTTACAAAGGGGATAACTACAACTTCAGATAAGGATAATCAGCTAGGGAAAAAGAACATGGCAATGGAAGAGATAACAGTTTAAACTAAGGAACATATGAATCAAGTAAACAATAAGAGTGGATCATGAAGCAATTGATTCTAATTAAGCAGGTAAATATGAAACTACTAATTAAGGAACGTAATCATAACAAGTAAAACTACATATTCAATGAATACAAGGACCTAGGAACCCTAAGAGGCCAATTTCCACAAATAAGTCTGAGCACATACTCATCACCTTGCGTACACGGACTACAATCAACATAAAAAACTCAAACCCTAAGGGGTAGTTCCCCCACGCAAGGTTAGGCAATATACTTACCTCAAAGAAGAGAGACCGATACTCTAAAATGAACTTCTCGGGTGAAATGTCCTCTGGATGGCTCAAATCTAACCAAAATAACTTCAAAGCACAAATAAAACTCATAAGAAACTATTCCGGACCATAAACTCTCAATCTTTATCAAAATCTAAAAATCGACCCAAAAGTCTACCCCGGGCCCATACCTCGGAACCCGACAAATTTTACAAAACCCGAACACCCATTCCGATACGAGTTCAACCATACTAAAATTATCAAATTCCAATACCATTTCGTCCCTCAAATCATGGAATATAATAAATTCTAGGTGAAGAACACTTACCCAATCGATTTTCTTGAAAAACTCAAAAAGAAGCTCCCAAAACCGAGGTCTAAAACTCAAAATATGAAGAAAATGGCCAAACCCTCGACTTATATGATTCTTCCCGGAACTTCTGGATCTGCGAAAAAATAAACGCATCTGCACAACCACACTTGCGAGAAACGTTTGCATCTACAAACTTAACTTACTAGGCCCAGGTCCGCATTTACGGAGAACATAATCGCACCTGCGACGCGGCAGAAGCGATGACAGGAGCGCCAAAGCAGACTCCTTCGCAGATGCGGTCACAAAACCACAGAAGAAGCCTTCGCACCTGCTTGCCAGCATACGCAGAAGAGGGCTAGCTCCCAGACCTCAAAGATCACAGAAGCGATCGGGCTCACATAGAAGCGGAGCCGCACCTGCGCTCCAACGTGTTGCAGGTCCGAGACACTAGAACTAGACCTGACCAAGACTATGAAAAACATTAGAAACTCGTACGAAACACGGCCGGGGCCTTCCGGGGCCCCCTCCAAGCATACCAACAAGTTCAATAACCTAACACGGACCCACTCGAGTCCTTAAATCACATCAAACAACGACAAAACTATGAATCTCACCATGAATCGTACTTGTGAAGTTTCCAATGTTCCATCTTCTAAAACTCGCGCCGGAACTTATCAAACTAACTCGGAATGACTTCAAATTTTTGTAGACAAGTCCCAAATGACATAAAGGACCTGCTCCAACTCTCAAAATCGCATTCCGATCTCGATATCACCAAAGTCCACAATTGGTCAAACATTTGTACTTTCCAAACTTCAACTTTTCCAAATTTCGCCTAAATGCTTCAAATCACCCCACAGACCTCCAAATCCAAATCCGGACGTATGCCTAAGTCCAAAATCAACATATGAAGCTATTTAAGACCTTACACCGCTGATCGGAGCTTAAATTCTCAAAACGACCTGCCGGGTTGTTATATCCTCCCCCTCTTAAAATAAACGTTCATCCTTGAACGTGCCAAGAATCGTCTCGAAGTCTTCAAATCACTGAATGCACACCTTCTACATACTCTCGTGGGTGATCCCAAGTCACCCCATTCCCCATAATCCTGACGACACCATCTCAACTGTAATTTAGTCTTTCCACCATCACCGATAAGCCTCAGAATCAAAATTCTCATCTTCCATTCATTTTCAAAGGACCCGATCCAAATCCATATCCGGTATCAGTCTCAACCAGTTGAAACAACTTATGCTTACAGCCACAATGTACGACCACCCAACATAACACATCACGCATATGCCCAAAATATCATTTCTGATCAGAATAGCTGTCCGTAAGCAAAACCAGCACCGACAATTAACCTCATATCCAATAGAAACCCGATTCAAACCTCCACAACACTGACGATGATGCAAGAACCACAAAGACCTCATAAATATACACCCGAATCAACAAGTCACAACCAACGCCACCGGGCACACACCCCGCAAGCTAAAACTCAAGAAGCACAGAACAAAAATGACTGAATATGTAAAGAGAAATGCATAGGAGAAATATCAAACAAGTCCGACAGGCGCAACTCTCAACCAATACCATACTACGAATCAATTTAAATAGGAAAATAAAAGTACATGAAAAATCATAAGGATATCATCCTGCTATAACCCTCTACCGCGGAACGCAGCAACTCAAACATATCAAATCACATGAAATCGCGAGGGTCTCGCCCTCAACTCTAATTCACAGGTCGAATATACATCATACCAATTGAAATCTTCCACTAACTTAGTTATGCGAAATAAAATCACAACACTTTCTGAACTCTTACCTAGGTAGAGAAACAAATCACAAATCGTAACCAAGAATACTTAGGAATCACATCAAAACCTACCATAATGGACAATAGAAACTCACTTCTAGTATCGAAACTCCCAGTAATGAATAAAAACAAATGATAGACACGAATACCACTCATAGAATCTCCCAACAGGGAAAAAACATAAATAGAGTGCAAATCATGAAACTCACCCATAAATGAAGCAACAAATAAGGGAACTCATACCGATAAGCAGAACCAAAACAAAATACGAATGTTTCCCCTCTGTAAAAAATAAAAAGCATACTGTATGACATCGTCTGGCAAAATGGACACCAACCTACTATATGAATCACATCAACGGGACAGTCCTCCCCCTCTTGAGTGTCCTCTACTCGCCTGAATACCACGCTGTGACACATCTTTCCGGAGTCTAGGACAATCTCTCACCATGTGGCTGGTATCTCCACACTCAAAGCAACCTCTCTGCTGATGTGGCTATGGAAACAGTGCAGCACGAGTACCTTGAGACCTGTGAGCACCTGAAACACCGTGTGAAGCCTGAAGTGCAAACTAAATTGGTTGACCCATAAAACCTCTTCCATGCCGTAGCCTGCCTCCAAAATAAGGAACAATAGATCTCTCCGACCTCCGAGGCCTCCTCGTCTCCCTATCCTCTCTCTCCTGACCTTGCATTTCCTCTCTCTCATGGCCCCACCTGTCCTCTCTCTCCTGATCCCACATGCCCTTTACCCGATGAGCGATCCCTACCACCTGTTGAAACAAGACATACGAATCTAACTCTCGAGCCATGTTGAACCGAATATCATGCCTGAGCCCCTTTATGAGTCTACAGACACGCTCTCTAACTTTAGCGACCAAAGTAGGTGCATGTCTGGCCAAATCACTGAATCTCATGGAATACTCTGATACTGACACAGTGCCGTAACGCAGCTGCTCAAACTCCACGCGCTATCCATCTCGAAGGGATTGAGGTACAAACTCTCACAGGAACATCTCTGAAAACTGGACCCATGTAAGTTAAGCTTACTTGGTCAGGCTACCCAACTCATATGCCCGCCACCACTGATAAGCCTCTCCCCTTAGCTGAAATGTAACAAAAGCAACCCCTCTCGTCTCCACAATATCCATAGTGAGAAGAATGCGATGACACTCCTCCAGGAAACCCTGGGCATCATCTGTCGCCAATCCACTGAAGGTAGGAGGGTGGTACTTCTTGTACCTCTCAAGTCTAAGATGTTCTTCCTCATATGTTGTTGTCCTAACCAGGTGCTAAACTGGGACCACAAGCCGAGTCACCATGAAAACTAGAACCTGGCCAACATGAACTCACTGCTCTAGAGTGTGGGCGGCGGGAGCGTGAGCTCTTCTCCCAGTCTGTGAAGTAGTTGGTGTACCCGAAATCAATCCCGCCTGAGTCAATGCACCAAACATACTCAGGAACTGTGCTAAGGTTTCCTAAAGTCCGAGGGTAACAACAGGCGCCTCCAGTACCTGTTCCCCAACTGTAAATACTGGCAGCTACTCAACTGCTGCTCAGGTAGGTGCCCTAGATGCGGTACGTGCTCCTCGTCGACCTTTACCTCTGCCCCTAGAAACATCTGTTTCAGGGATAACGTCATCATGAACTGCAGCTCATGTCCTCACCATCTGTGAGAGAATGGTATGATAAAATTTTAAACTTTGATATCAATGAACTTGCACAATAGGAATAAAGGAATTGAAGCCGTCGTAATAGTTCTATACCTCTCAAAGATAAGTACATACGTCTCCGTACCGATCCACAAGACTATTCTAAACTCGCTTATGAATCGTAGCATCTATGAATCTAGAGCTCTAATACCAACTTGTCACGACCCAATTTCCCCTCCCTTGGGTATCGTGATGGCACCTAGTCTTAGGGACTAGGTAATCCTAACAATTTATTGAAACAACAACGATAATGGAAAACATCTAACGACTTTTGAAATGGAGTTCTCAGTAAAATTTACAATTCCCAAAATAGGTAGTACAAGTCATAAGATCTACAAATTTTGCTAACACTTCTAAATACAATTGTTTGGAAATAGGTAAAAACAGTATGAATACAAAATATGAAGGTGACTCCAAAGCCTGCGGACGCATCAACATGTTTACCTTGAGTCTCCACCGCAATAATCCACGCTGCTAGATAATAATCAACTAACTTCGCAATACCTGGATCTGCACAAAAATGTGTAGAAGTGTAGTATGAGTACACCACAGCGGTACCCAACATGTATCAAGACTAACCTCAGTGGAGTAGTGACGAGGAACAATCAAGACACCTACTGGACTAAGTAACCTTAACAAGTGTAAGTATAGAACAACAGGGTATGATATTTTCATAGAGACTACGCAATATGGATAACAACACAATAATTGCAATAAGAAAGGAAAAACAACAAGTATCAGCGGACTACCGTGATAATGTCAGGAGAGTGAACGAAAACACAACCTAAATCCGAAATCACAGATACAACAAGGACAAATAATGACTCAGCAACAACGACCGCTCTCACATAAGGATTTAGTCAACAAACTCCACGAGGAACCGAACCTCGGAATAATCACAACTCACGGGTCTCAATACCTGAGCCCTAACACTTGGCATCATGTGCCCTCATTTCATCTCATTACTGCACTGACAACTCACATGCCAAACCAAGCCATTCTCACATAGAAGGTAAGTAAACAAGGGCGTGCATCTATACTCAACAATATCAAGAAAGCCTCTTAACCGATAAGGGTGCTTAACTGCGTGTATGCTTGTGCAAGTGTCCTAACATAGTTCATACCAGCTAGTAAGCATAAGAAAAGGAACAGACATCACGTAGACTATTTTCTCACAACTTTCAAAAGATAAAGCTCACACAGGTAATTGTACCACTACACAAATATCAACAAAAAGAATGCCTCAAGGACATCACAACTCATCACAAATCAATCCCTAACATAGCCCACCTTGTCTCTCCATATGTGCAATAGTAAAGTAAATGCCCACCTTGTCTCGCCACACTTGCATAATAATGTTCCCACCTTGTCTCGCCACATGCGCAACCCACATATATATCCCACCTTGTCACGCCGCATGTGCAAATATCAATAGTAACAATAGAACGGCAGAAACCTCGTGCAACCCCATATCGACAACCGCACGGTAGAAACCTCGTGCATCACAATAACAACAACCATACGACAGGAACCTCATGCATCACCACAAAAAGTACGACAACAACAATGACAATAATACAAAGTACGACAAGTAAATCAACTCAAGAACCTTCGATCACAAGAAATGGTAGAACTAGTCACAAGGAATAACCATAATACAGAATACTAAGCGTAATAATAACAACTCAACAGGGAAGAAAATATTATGTCACAATGGTCCCACAATGTACGGTTCAACAATAAGAAGCGAACATGAGTCAAATAATTCCAAATAAGGGCAAGTCCACTAAGGTATAGGGTATCTAAGCTTCTTTTAGGTTTGGACAATTACAAAAGAGATACAACCAATTCAAATGAAGGTAGGCAATGCGAAAATCACCACAACCTCAATTAAGGGGGAACATTTACAAAAGGGATAACTACAATTTCAGATAAGGATAAGCAGTTTGGGAAAAGATAACATGGCAATGGAAGAGATAACATTTTCAATTAAGGCACATATGAATCAAGTAAATAATAAGAGTGGATCATGAAGCAATTGATTCTAATTAAGCAGGTAAAGGTGAAACTAGTAAGTAAGGAACGTAATCATAACAAGTACAACTGCATATTCAACGAATACATGGACCTAGAAACCCGAAGAGTCCAATTTTCACAAATAAGTCCGAGCGCGTACTCGTCACCTCACGTACACGGACTACAATCAACATAGAAGACTCAAACCCTAAGGGATTGTTCTCCCACACAAGGTTAGGCAAGATACTTACCTCAAAGATACAAACCGATACTTTAAAATGAACTTCTCGGGTGAAATGACCTCCGGACGGCTCAAATCTAACCAAAATAACTTCAAAGTACAAATCAAACTCATAAGAAACTATTACGGACCATAAAGTCTCAATCTTTATCAAAATCTAAAATCGACACAAAAGTTGATCCCAGGGCCCACGCCTCGGAAGCTGACAAATTTAAAAAAACCCGAACACCCATTCCAATACGAGTTCAACCATATTAAAATTATCAAATTCTGATACCATTTCGTCCCTCAAATCAAAATATTTCAATTTTGATAACTTTCTTAAAAAAACCACAATTTTCCTCCACTAAAAACATAAATTGAATGATAAAAATGAAGATAAAATTATAGAACACAATAAATTCTAGGTGAAGAATACTTACCCAATTGATTTGCTTGAAAAACCCAAAATGAAGCTCCCAAAACCGAGGTCTAAAACTCAAAATATGAAGAAAATGGCCAAAACCTCGACTTATATGATTCTTACCGAAACTTCTGGATCTGTGAACAAATAAGCGCATCTGCGCAACCGTATTTGCGAGAAACGTTCGCATCTGCAAACTTAACTTACCAGGCCCAGGCCCATGTCCACATTTGCGGACGACATAGCCGCACCTGCGGCGCCGTAGAAGCGATGACAGGAGCGCAGAAGCGGACTCCTTCGCAGATGCGATCACAAAATCACAGAAATGGCCTTCGCACCTGCGTGCCAGCATCCGCAGAAGCGGGCTAGCTCCCAGACCTCAAAGATCACAGAAGCGACCGGGATCACATAGAAGCGGAGCCGCATCTGTGCTCCAAAGTGTTGTAGGTGCGAGACAAAACTAGACCTGAACAATACTATGAAAAACATTCGAAACTCGTCCGAAACATGCCTGGGGCCTCCGGAACCCCCTCCAAGCATACCAACAAGTTCAATAACCTGACATGGATCCACTCGAGGCCTCAAATCACTTCAAACAATGAGGAAACTATGAATCACACCATGAATCGAACTTATGAACTTTCCAATCTTCAAACTTCTAAAACTCGCGCCGGAACATATCAAACCAACCCGGAATGACTTTGAATTTTTCAGACAAGTCCTAAATGACATAATGGATCTTCTTCAACTCTCAGATTCGCATTCCGACCCCGATATCACCAAATTCCACTATTGGTCAAAACCTATCCACTTTCCAAACTTTAACTTTTCCAACTTTCGCAAAAATGCTTCAAATCACCCCACATAATTCCATATCCATATCCAGACACACGCCTAAGTCCAAAATCAACATACGAAGTTGGTCAAGACCTTACACGCTGGTCGGAGCTTAAATTCTCAAAATGACCGGCCGGGTCGTTATAGGATCCCAATAGAATAAACATGTATCCTAGACATGGTTTCTAACGTGGATCACATCTCAATAGCTCTAGTACGTAAATATTTCATGGTTCAGATAAGATCAGGAAACTATACAATACCCAAAAATAATCGAGTCACAATTTACACGGTGCACGCCTACACGCCTATCACCTTTCATGTTCTTCACCTCATAATCAAACACATAACACGTAATTCAGAGTTTCATACCCCAACACCAAGTTTAGAAGTGTTACTGAGTTGAACCATCCAATTCCAATATCGAGCAAGCCAATCAATGCTTCAAAAATTCCATTTCGCGCGTATCGACCTCTGTACGAATTGAAACTAGCCAAAATCAACTCAAATATATCAACTAACGCCAAAGGAAACAAACCCAATTGATAAAGATCGAATCTTTAATCAAAAGCCCAAAATCTACCCAAAATCAAATCAGGCTCGCACATCAAAACCCTACGAAACTCACAAAATTTGACAACCCATTCAATTACGAGTTCAACCATACTAATTTCATCCAAATCGGACTCCGAATCAATGTTCAAAACTGAATTATTCACTTTAGAATTTTTTTAATAAAACCTTCAATTCTCCAATAAAAATATGGATTAATTTACAACTGAACTTCTGTTATCATATTAAAATACAAAACTTGTAGTTGGATACTGGCCCCCGTGAAAATACGAGAAGAACTCTGCGAAAATCACCTAAATTGGAGCTCTAGAACTCAAGATATGCTCAAAATACCAAAAGAACGCAGTCTGTTTTTTTATACATATGGATTTTCGCTTTTGCGACAAAAATCCACTCCTGCGTGTTTCCAGCTGTAATTTCCGTTTTTGTGGATCACTTTTCTCACCTGCGGGGTCACAGATGTGGACCCAACTTCGTATTTGCGAAGCACCAGCTATCTTCTCTGTGACTAAAATGAGCATAAGTCCCTCATACGATGTCCAAATTTGATGATTCTTTTTTCTATGGCTCCGTAATTATGATACGGATCTAATGCTTCAACTAAAACAGAAATTAGAGCTCATTTGTTTAATATGGTACCATTTATGCTTGAATAAACGATGTCGAAATATCAAAATGAGCGCAACACAACCCAAATCTATCTGAAACTCATCCGAGCCCCTCGGGACCTCGTCCGAACATACCAACAAGTCCCATAACATAACAAGAACTTCCTCGAGGCCTCAAATCACACATAACAACATCGAAATGATGGATCACACCTCAATTAGAACTAGAATGAACTTTGAACTTTTAACTTCCAAAGCTCAAGCCGAAACATATCAAATCCACCCGAATGAACCCAAATTTTGCAAAAAAGTCCCAAATGACATAACAAAGCTATTTAAATTCCTGAAACTACAATACGAACCCGATATCATCAAATTCAACTATCGGTCAAACTTATGAACTTTCCAAACCTTCAAATTTCTAACTTTTGCCGTTAGCGCGGAATCCTTACAGAAATATCCAAATGCAAATCTGGGTTTATGCCCAAGACCAAAATCATCATCCAAACCTAATGGAACCATCAAAACTCCGTTCCAGGGTCAAATTAACAAAACATCAAACTTGGTAAACTCTTCCAACTTAAAGCTTAAATCATGAAATACATTTTTCCAAATCGATTCCGAATAACCTGAAAAGCAAAACCAACGATTCACATAAGTAATTATACATCATACGGAGCTACTCATGACCTCAAATTACCGAGCGAAGTGAAAATGCTCAAAACGGCCGGTCGGGTCGTTACATAAATATTGAATAATACTTACAAAAGTCATTTTGCACTACGTTTTAGACCTTCTTTTCCTGGTTGGTTGAATATGGAAGAAACTGGATACAAAGGATCGGTGCCTCCATCGTCATGACGATCAGATCTATATCTCAAACATAGCCCATTATGTTCAAAATAATATGAACAAAAATAAGAAGTTTCTCTAGCCACACATGTCTCACAAATCAATCCCTCAATCCTAGATCTACTTTCGAAAGTCCACTTACATTTGACAATAACCTCATATTAGCATAATTTTTATATAGAATAATGTTAAAATAAAATACATAAGGATTAGTGATTAAAAGTCATTAATTACTTCTCAAATAGATACATCGATCTGCGTTGAACTGGCCCTCCAAGCCATGCTTCTTGTGCAAGGGGAATTGAAAGATGTTCCACCACGTCAAAAAACAAAGAGGGAAATTTTTTGCCAACTTGTTTAAAGTTAGGCGAATGTTACTATCCATGTAAGTTAGGTTCTCCACCCTCAAGGTGCTAGAACCCAACTCCTTGAAAAGTAAGCTTATCTTTGTGACGACTTCCATATTTTATCAGGCGATGCATTAAACACAATAGGTGTGATGACAAGATATGTCATCTAGAGTTTTAGAACCTAATTCTGTGTTTAGAAGCCTTCAATAGCTTCTTTAAGCCTTCCTTGATTTACGTGCGCAGTCCGGGTATTTTTCGAAAGGCTTTTATGTCATAAACTATGAAATTTTGCCTTAAAAATTTATTTGAGTTGACAACGTTTTGAGCAAACGAACTCGGATCCATGTTTTGTCAGTCTCGGTGGGTTCGTATTGTGATTTAGGACTTGGGAGTATGCCCGAAACCGAAATCAGAGGTCCCTAGCTCGAGTTTTTGATTTTTGTAAAAAATTGAAAGTTTAAAGGTTTAATGATTTTAAAGAATTAACCGATGTTCAAATTTGTTGATATCGGGTCCGTATTTTTGTTCCGGAACCCGGTATAGGTCCATTACTATATTTATAACTTGTTATTTCAAATTTGGTGAGAAACGAATTTGGTTTGACATGATTCAGACGTCCGATTGTTGAAATAGAAGTTCTAAAGTTTCTTGAAAATTTCATTTGATTTTGGTGTCCGATTAATAGTTCTTGGTGTTATTTTGGTGATTTGATCATGCGATCAAGTTCATATGATCTTTTTAGACTTGTGTGCATGTTTGGTTTGGAGCCCCGAGGGCTTGGGTGAGTTTTGGATAGCCTACGGACAATTTGAACTTTGAAAAAAATCTGGTTTTTGGAGCTTCAGCTTTCATCTGGTGTTGTGCTTCGTGACCGTGAAGCCTCTCTCACGATCGCGAAGGGGAATCTGGGTTAGGGGAGGACTTTGTCCTACGCGAACATGGAACCATGGCCACGAACGCAGAGCACTGGGGGGGCCTGCTCCATGCGAACGCGGCCGGTCACACGCGAACGCGTAGTTTAATGAGGTGGGTGTTGGGAATTTGAGGTGACTCTATGCGAATGCATGCCCTGTTTTGCGAATGCGGAGGTTAGGCGGGCTATACCTTCGTGAACGCAGGGAGTCTCCCGCGATTGCATATGCCAAACAGGATTGTGCTCTTCGCTAACACGTCAAGGTTCACGTGAACGCGAAGAAGGCGTGACGCCTAGTGATTTAAATGTCCAAAGATGGGATTTCACCCCTTTTTCATAAAATTTCCATTAGAGCTCGGCCTAGAGGCGATTTTGAAGGGAAAACTCACCACCAACTCATAGGTTTGTACACTTTAACTCATTTCTAACATCACCTATTAATTTCTAGCCCTAATCTTTGTTCTACCATGGTAGAAAACTACTGATTTAGGAAGAATTGTGTTCTTTTGTAAATTAGGGATTTAGACCTCAAAATGAGGTTGGATTTCGAAAAAAATTGCATAATTCGGCTTGGGGGTGAATGGGTAAATAAATTTTGGTCCGAACCTCGGGTTTTGACCAAGCGGGCACGAGGTCGATTTTTGAATTTTTGGGGAAAAGTTTGGAAATGCTGAATTTATGCATTGTGATTGATTCCTTTAGAAATATTTGATATTATTGAGTGAATTGTGGTTAGATACGAGTGGTTTGGAGGCAGAACTAGGGGAAAGGCCTCAGTAGAGCTTTGAGTTGGTCTTTGGAGCGAGGTAAGTGTCGTGGTTAACCTTGACTTGAGGTATTAGGATTTGTTTGCTTATTTGATACATGTTTAGATGTTTGGTACGACGTATACGTGAGGTGACGAATACTTATGCGTTGTTGTTGGGTCAAAGCATGCGGTGGAACTTGTTTTCCTGCAATATTTTTCTTTCTTTGATCATGATATCCATGCTTAGTCTAGTTAATTATTAAATTGATTGTTCTTTTCGCATTTATGAGCTATTTGAGATATTTGAGTATTGTTTTTCCGAAGTTGAGGATGGTATTGTGGAAGCATTGTTGATGTGAGGCCTGTTGTTGCTTATTCTATCTCCCTTTGATTATGTTCATTATTATATGGTAAGGGAGAGTGTTAATGCATGAAGGGTGATGCCGTGTTGTATCTATTGATTATGATGAAAGTGAGAGTAAAAGAACGAAGGGTGATGCCGTGCAGTTATTATTATTTCACAGTAAGGTTGAGAGTAAAAGCAACGAAGGGTGATGTCATGTCGATATTATTGTTTCACAGTTAGTGAGGTTGAGAGTAAAACCACGAAGGGTGATGTCGTCCCTATATTCTTGTTTCATAGTGAGGTTGAGAGTAAAACCACAAAGAGTGATGCCGTGTAGTATTGTTCATTATGTTTTATTCATTTTGTTGGTTAAAGGCTTATTGACTGTTTCTTGTTATCATTCCATGTAGTATTTATCGTATCTTGTACCCCTTTTTCATATGTTGTTACATCCCATGCATTAATATTAGGATAATTCGTAGTAATCCATATGAGCTTCAAAGGAAGAATTTGTCACTATGTTATTATAAGACTCGTAAGTATAACAACCTTGATACCGTTAGATATATTTTGATATGGTATTTATATTGAGAGAAAGTTTTTTTGTAAAAAGTTTTATAAGTAATATTTTGGATAGTTACCCTTATTACTATTTTCGAATATGTAAATTATACACATAATATAAGAAAGTTTATGAGATTTTCTTTATTGTAAAGATAGAAATTATTTTCTCAAAACAAAAGCGGGTTATCTTTTTTTTTTTACCATTTTAAGAATTAAAAGTACGAGAATTTTTATTCTTTATATGGGATTAGGAAAATTAAAAGTTGAGAAAATTTATGTATTTTTACATGGATGTTTTAATAAAAATAATAGTGGATGTATTTATTTTATGTGGTACCATATGAACATGATAGAAGGATGTATAAAGTGTATTAAAAATAAGTAGAATTTTAAGTAATTTGAAACAATTCTTAATTATGCGGGTAATTGGTTAATTAACGGGTAACGGGGCACTACCTGATTACGGTAACCACCCGACCGGTCGTTTTGAGCTCTAGCGCGTCGTTCAGCCGTTTGAGGTCATGAGCAGCTCCGTTTCAGGTATTATGACTTGTAGGCGTGGTCGGAATCGAGTTTCGGGATGTTTAGAGTTAATTTGGAAAGAAAATTCTCAATTCGGAATCCTTAAGTTGGAAGAATCAACTAACATTGGAATTTTGAATAAACGACCTCCGAATCAGGATTTAAAGGTTCCTTCAGATTCGTATGACTATTTTGGACTTGGGCGTATGTACGGATCGGGTTTTGGATAACCCGGGAGCGTTTCGGCGCATATTATGGAAGATAACATTTTACAAGAATTTCATAAGTTAGGACTGTAAGGCATTTCAGCGTTATAAATGTCCGTTTGGGATTCCAAGTCTGAGAATAGCTCTGTATGGTGATTCTGGAGTTGGGAGCGCGATCCGAAGTGAATTCGGATGTCTGTTGTTCATTTTGGAGTCATTTGGCTAAAGTTAGAAATTTGAAGGTTTTTGAAGAATTGAACCGGAAGTGGAAATTTTGATATCGGCGTCGGATTTCAATTTTGAAAGTTGGAGCAGGTCCGTAATATTGAATGTGACTTGTGTGCAAAATTTGAGGTCAATAAGACATGATTAGATAGGTTTCAGCGTTGAATGAAAAATTTTGAAATTCTAAAGTTCATAAAGATTTAATTGAGTTGCGATCAATTGTTTTGATGTTATTTGATGTGATTTGAGGCCTCAAGCAGGTCCGCATTATGTTTTGGAACTCGTTCGCATGTTTAGGTTAGGTCCCGGGGGTCCTGGGTGTTAACCGGATGAGCCTCGGACCAATTTTGAACTTGGAGAGCATAAACTGAAGCTCCCAGCTTCTGGTGAGATCGCACCTGCGCTTGGCTGGCCGGAGGTGCGTGCTCACGGATGCGGGGCACGAGTCGTAGAAGCAAAAAGGTGTGGGCTGGCCAGGCACCGCGGGCGCGAAGAATTGGCCGCGGGTGCGAAGACCGCAGGCGCGAAGGTTTTTCCGCTGGTGCATACACCGCAGGCGCAATAGTTTTGCCGCGGGCGCGAAGATCGCTGGACAACGAGTGTTTAAAGTGGGGGTTTGAACATTTTTGCTCATTTCGTCATTGTTGGACGATTTTTGGAGCTTCTTGAGAGGCATATTCACCTAGAAACTTGGAGGTAAGTCAATCCTACCTATTCAAGTTAATTACTTGGATTATATCTAGAATTTAACATGGAAAATCATGAAAATTTGTGGAAAAGTTGAAAATCTTGAAGAAAACCTAGAAATTTGGATTTGGATTTTTAGCCACGAATTTGAGCATGGAATTTAGGGTAAATATTATATTTGAGTTAGTAAGACTATGTGTAGGGTATATCTTCAAGAAATTTCGGAATCCAATCTATATAATTTGAATTTTTACAATTATTAGAGTGAATTTTCATTGGTTTGCCGTATTTGGCTAGTTTTGGAACGTTGTGCATCAATTGGAGTCGTCAGAAGGGCTTGGAGATCGGTAATGGAATTTCGGAGCGAGGTAAGTCTCCTTTCTAACTTTGTGAGGGGGAATTGTTCCCTAGGTGAACTAATTAAATATGTGCTATTATCTTCGGGGCTACGTACGCACGAGGTGACGGGAGTCCGTGCGTAGCTACTATTATGCTTATGTCCGGGTAGTTTAGGACCCACTAGCATGCCTTACTTTGGTACTTGTGATCTTCCTAGCAATATTAGGCGGCTAATATGATCAAAACAGTAATTGAATATCTAAGAAAAACTAGAGTTCATCTTATTAATCGTCTATAAAGAGAATTGATTTCCTCCGTGGATAATTGAATACCCGATGAGGTTATATTATGAAATATTATTAAACTTGGAAAAAAAAAATGAGTTTCAAAACAGAGATTTAAATGCTATTTTTTTGTGTTCCTTTAAGAGGATTTTGTCATTTCCTGAGAAGCTGTTTTCTTGATAAAAATGCGGATCTATTATCTGAATACGTGTACATATGAGCTCCTGAGTCGCATGTATGATTCACGAGCAGGTTAGACTTATTATTATTATGTTGACCTCTTCGCATGATTGATTCGCGAGTCGGGAAAAATAGATGCATCTATGGTTCGGGCCGTTCGACCCTCGACAATGCACAATTTATGTTTATGTTGGTTTGGGCTGTCGACCCTCGGCATTGCTTGCGCATGATATTTACTGCGTATTTGCTGTGATTTATACATGTTTATAGGCCTAAGGAAGTTTTAATGGCCAGTTATGAGGAAGGAGAATTGATGTGTAAAATGTGAAATAAGTCTGATGTTTCTTATCCCGGATTATGATTTAAATTGTCAACTGAAATGACGAAGAGTTAAAATGTTAAATGTGGAAGGAGTTGATATTATTTATTCCTGATTTTAATAAATTGTCTATGACATTCATGCTTAGTGTCTCACTTGAATATACTAAATGGACCTCTAGCAAGTGCCTATTCGACCTCTCGTCACTACCTCTCTGAGGTTAGGTGGGCGACTTACTGAGTACACGTTGTTTTCGTACTCATTCTACACTTGCTGTGCATTTTTATTGCACAGGTACTTTCATAGCGACGTGGCTGGTTTGGAGACTTAGGTGAACGGCATCATCCGGAGGCGATTCGCAGCTGACAGAGTCTCCCTCATACTGTATATATTTCCATTTTAAATTCCTTTTCCAATTTGTATTTCGGACAAGTTTTGTAATATTTATGAAATTCTTAGAATTTTCTCATGCACTCGTGACACCGGGTTCTGGGATGTGTATGGGATGTATTTTATAAAAATGAAATATTAAACTGTTGTATTTACTTAACGAATTTTGTTTAGTTATTTCGTAATAAGTTAAGGGTAATGATTTCAAAATGTTAAAACACGAATGTATTTCAACTAATTAATTATTGGCTTGCCTGACGATGGTGTCCGGCGCCATCACGACCTTAATAGATTTTGGGTCGTGACAACATGGTATCAAAGCACTAGGTTCCCTTAGGTCTCTCGATTCATAAGCAAGTCTAGTAGAGTCTTGCAGATCGGTACGGAGACATCTGTACTTATATTCGAGAGGCTACAGGGCTGTTAGGAGTACTTCCCTTCTTGATTCCTCATCGTGCGATTTGATTCTTTTAAGGCTTATGCTTATGTTTCTTCCTACTCAATCTTAAGCGTCGCGAAGCGCTTGCTATGAATCGTGTATTTGAGGAATTGAAATGGTGCTATGGGTGTGGTGCGGGGTGTTTCTCCATGCGAAGTTGATTGAGGCCGTTGTTGTTGCCCTGCAGAAGAATATTATGTTGTTTCAGCCAGTAGCTGTGATTCTGAGAATATTTGAGGTTATGCTTGGAGTGTTATGATGCTTACGATTGGTTATCACACGGTGTTGATATGATGGTAGAATTCTTGCCCATATGTCGAGGTAATGAATGACTTGAAGAGAAGTCTTCTCAGAGCGTGATCTAGAGATTTTAGTATTTTAGTTCCGGTGGAGGAAAAGCAATTGAACAATGAATGATCAAATTTGGGTTGAAGGAACAATAAGACTTGGTGTTTTCAAGCAAGGTGGAATTTTCACATGTGATGTGACATTGTCGTCACTAATCGAATGGAATGTGTTAAGTCTGTCAGTTCCATGGTTGCTTCGGCTGCATTGGGTCAGAGTGTTGTGAAGTAGTATTGGAGAAGCGGTTGTCAGAGATCGTGGTGCATGGTGGTTCAGGACTGAATAGTTATTTCTAATGAAGGCAGCTCAAGAAGGATGATCCTTAGAGAGTTTGAAGTCGTGGTAATCTATTGGTGTAAGAGTTGCAGAGAACGATATTGAATTGGACGGCATACGACGAAGGAAGACATGTGAGAAGTGTTAGGAGGCGGCTAGATTTCTAAAAGGCCAGACGTAAAGAAAGGAGTTCAGGTAGTGCCTAAAGGAATGAGTTTAATCAGAGTAGGAGAGCGGTAGCATAGTGGTGAATTAGAGGATATTGTAGCGCATTTAGTAGATGCCCATGAGGAGCGGACGAACTGGTAGAGTCGGTAAATGAGAACGGGCTTAGGAGGGGATATTGATGTTGTAGAGATGGCAGGTGGGTTCTCTCCTGTGAGTAGGTTAGCAGTTGTGTGGTTGGCAAGTTTCTGTAAGGGATTCTAGTGGCTATTCGGTAGGAGGCAAAATGTGTGAATGATGCTAGAGAATTTGAGTATTTAGGGAGTGCTAACAAGAGAATTTGGAGGAATTGGATGGATTGGTTGAGCAAGATCATGTTAACAAAGGAGAAAGGATCTCAGCAGGGTCTAGAGTATTGCAAGGAATAGCTTCGGGCTAAGTGGGGGAGTCCCACCACCTGCAATTGGGTTGTAGGATTGTGTTCTCATGGGGTTGCGGATTGTCAGTGTAATGGCAAGTTATTGCAACTAAGGGAAAGGAGTAAAATGGTGGTTGTGCGTGAGATTTGTCGAATGTGTGCAGAAGTTTCCCCTTTTGAACCAGGGTTACGCTTTGAAAGATTCAGAATTTATGCTTAAGGAATAGGCGAGTTGTAAGGGTAGTGACTCAGCCATGTACTTCATTGAGAGGATGTTCGTGTGCTAGAAGATCCTTGGAGTTGATTGTATTCGGGGCCAGTCAGAGTGGGTGACTCTCAATATCGGTCCTACTAAATTCGGAAGTTAAGAATGCGACATTTAAGGATTTCAGGCAACAGTATGATTAAGAGTCGAGCTTTTGCAGTATAATTCCTGAGAAAGGGAAAATAATTGGAGTGTTATGATATGTTTCAGCGTGCATGACAATATTGGAGGAGTGAGAGAAATAAACTCCGGATTGTAGAAAGATTATCAGGAGGGTATGAGACGGGTTGCGGGATTTAGGCAGCATAGTCTCGTGAATCAAGGTCACTCGGGATGAGTAAGGGTTGAGTTTTCTATGAGTTGAAGGAAGTTACTATTATTCTTGTGTCAATTAAGGATGATTAAAAGAAGATAGATTATTAGCCATGGTTGAAATTGCACATTTACGGCGGTGATCAGTTCCTTCGATGTGATTAAGTTATGCATGTGGTTTGTGCCGGTGTATGCGAGGCATGTTGGCCGTCGAAATAGATTATATTTGGAAGCATTCAAGTATTATGGCCTGCCAGGTGTAGGCGGATCCCGGAAGGTTTATGATGGTTCAGACCACTACTTAAGGATTTGCATGTATTGCGATTGTGGGAATTCACTTGTGTATTGTCATGGTTCTCTTGAATTGAGGTAAGAAAAATGTTTCTATATGATGAAGTGTCCACCCTATTAGTGATTCAGAAGTTATGATGGAATTCTTGCGCTATCATATTGGCATGTTATGTGCGGTAAGCAGTATGTAACTGGAAGTAAGAATCGAGATTGCGGTTCGGTGTTAACAAGTATGTCATAAGCTCGGATGAGAAGTTCAGAGTAAGCTGGCGCTATCTTCAGTGTCACCTGAGATCGATATTCGGTGAAAGAGACTTTGTACCCTAGTCATGGGTTTTTGATGTGTTTTGCAGTATTAGTGTGGTCGGTGATGCGGATGTGTAGACTTGTTACCTGATGTGGAAGGTCGTGGGAGCGTAACCACGAGAAGATTTTAAAAGTGTGACATGTAGTCACTTAATGGATTGAAGATTTGGACTGAGTATAAAGAAGTGCAATATTGCTTATTTGAGGGTTTATGCCTGGAAGGTGTTCAGTTCATTTGGTTGTGGATTATGGGGTGTTTGTCCCAGCTATGATGGTTGTTCTTGCGTATTATGAGAGGAAGTGGGTTAATATGGTCCCAGGTAAAGCTATAAGCTTAGTTTGGTGTGAGCAAGGTAGACTCGATGTTTGTGGATGGATTTAAATATGATTATGGGCTCCGTATGAGCCAGGCATGTTCATTTCAGTAGAGCGCTTTTCATGGAAAGGTATTAGAACAACGGATGTTGTTCCATCTTGGTCAAATTCATGTGATAATATGATTGTGCCGTGCGAGTTATGAAACGACTTGATAATTTCCTATGTGTTGAGGTCCCGCGTAGTGGGGATGTTATGTGAGCAGGATAGCTGTTGAGATCCAGAGTGTATATATAAATATTGCATCTCAGTTGTGCTTGAGTTTCGTAGCATATGGCTTTATTAGTTTCTCCAGTATGGTATTATGCACTTAGCGTGCTTGTGACCGATATTCGGTAATTTGTAATAGCGAGCGATTCAACTCCGCATCTTTTTATGTAAATTTTATGTGTGGATCGGGTGGCACGTCGCCACAGGTATGTTATTTGGATCCGGTTGCACGCCGTAACAGTGTGATGATGAGTCAGGTTCCTATATTTATTTTCCTTGTGTTTTACATCCTATTTTCTAGAAAGTCCATATTAGTTGCGTGAGTCGAGTAGTCCCTTCCTGAGTCATTTCTTATTTATCATGTTCGAGTTGTGGCCTATTGGCGCGATGTGGTATCATTTGAGAATGTTGGTCATGTATGGGATGATTTGTTGTCTGAATAGTTCATACTGGGTGAGACGAGATTATTGGATCAGGGATCAGCGCGATAAGATTATGTGAAATACATTAAAGGACAGTTACCCTTATTGGGTTGTAATGAGGTGATGATTCTAGTCAAGAGGAGATATTCAATGATTTGTTAACTCTGCAATTGGTTATGAACTTCTACAATCTCCTCCATTGTGGTGGTATCGCCAGCATTATAGCAGGATGTATATATATATATATATCATGAGGTGCATTGGGAGCATCAGATTCATGGAATTTTGGCTATTAAGGTTCAGGGAGTGTCATTGTGGTCAAATGATGAATTATGCAGTGCATGGTGCTAATTCAACAAGGGTATGCAGTCATGTTTTGGTATGTCGTGTGGTAGTTGACACGGTGTTTATATATTGGAACTAGGCCTGGCAGAGAAATTTCAGGTGTTGGAACTGGATTCTGAGCTTATTATATGGGTAAAAGTAGAAATCATCAGATTTGATCAAGCTAATGTACTCAACTGGGTTGTGGTAGCACTGGCAGGTGCTCGAGGTGGTAAACAGTGATTTTAGATAACTCCAAAGCAATTCTTAGCATGTTCAAGGGCGAACGTATGTTTAAGTGGGAGAATGTAACGACCCGACCGGTCGTTTTGAGATCTAGCACGTCGTTCAACAGTTTGAGGTCATGAGCAGATCCGTTTCAGGTATTATGACTTGTAGGCGTGGTCAGAATCGAGTTTCGGGAAGTTTAGAGTTAATTTGGAAAGAAAATTCTCAATTCGGAAGCCTTAAGTTAGAAGAATCAACTAAGATTAAAATTTTGAGTAAACGACCTCCGAATCAGGATTTGAAGGTTCTTTCAGGTTCGTATGATGATTTCGGACTTGGGCGTATGTCCGGATCGGGTTTTGGATAACCCAGGAGCATTTCAGTGCATCTAATGGAAGATATCATTTTAGAAGAAGTTCATAAGTTTGGGATGTAAGGCATTTCAGTGTTGTAAATGTCCATTTGGGATTTCGAGTCTGGGAATAGCTTCGTATGGTGAATCTGGAGTTGGGAGCGCGATCGGAAGTAAATTCGGATGTCTGTAGGTCATTTTGGAGTCATTTGACTAAAGTTAGAAATTTGAAGGTTTTCGAGGAATTGAACCGGAAGTGGAAATTTTGATATCGGGGTTGGATTTTAATTCCGAAAGTTGGAGAAGATCCGTAATGTTGAATGTGACTTGTGTACAATATTTGAGGTCAATCGGACGTAATTTGATATGTTTCGGCATCGAATGAAGAAGTTTGAAATTCTAAAGTTCATAAAGATTTAATTGAGTTGCGATCCATTGTTTCGATGTTATTTGATGTGATTTGAGGCCTCGAGCAGGTCCGCATTATGTTTTGGAACTCGTTGGCATGTTCGGGTTGGGCCCTGGGTGTTAACCGGATGAGCCTCGGACCAAGGTTGAACTTGGAGAGCATAAACTGAAGCTCCCAGCTTTTGGTGTGATCGCACCTACTCTTGGATGGCCGCAGGTGCGAGCTCGCAGATGCGGGACACGAGTCATATAGGCGAAAAGGCATGGGCTGGCCAAGCATCGCAACGCGAAGGTTTTGCCGCGAGCGCGAAGATCGCTGGGCAGTGAGTGTTTAGAATGGGGGTTTGAGCATTTTTGCTCATTTCTTCATTCTTGGGCGATTTTTGGAGCTTCGTGAGAGGGATATTCACCTAGAAACTTGGAGGTAAGTCAATCCCACCTATTGCAAGTTAATTACTTGGATTATATCTAGATTTTAACATGGAAAATCATGAAAATTTGTGGAAAAGTTGAAAATCTTGAAGAAAACCTAGAAATTTGGATTTGGATTTTTAGCCACGAATTTGAGCATGGAATTTAGGGTAAATTGTATATTTGAGTTAGTAAGACTATGTGTAGAGTATATCTTCGAGAAATTTCGGAATCCGGGCACCTGGGCCCGTGGGCATTTTGATCAATTCTTTGAGCGGAGTTGGGAATCTATATAATTTGAATTGTTATAATTATTAGAGTGAATTTTCATTGGTTTGCCCGTATTTGGCTAGTTTGGGACGTTGTGCATCAATTGGAGTCGTCAAAAGGGCTTGGAGGCCGGTTATGGAATTTCGGAGCGAGGTAAGTCTCCTTTCTAATTTTGTGAGGGGGAATTGTCACCTAGGTGAACTAATTAAATATGTGCTATTATCTTTGGGGGCTACGTACGCACGAGGTGACAGGAGTCTGTGCGTAGCTACTATTATGCTTATGTCCGGGTAGTTTAGGACCCACTAGCATGCCTTACTTGGGTACTTTTGATCTTGCTAGTAATATTAGGCCGCTAATATGATCAAAACAGTGATTGAATATCTAAGAAAAACTAGAGTTCATCTTCTTAATCGTCTAGAAAGAGAATTGATTTCCTCCATGGATAATTGTATACCTGATGAGGTTATATTATGAAATATTTTTAAACTTGGCGAAAAAAAAAATGAGTTTCAAAACAGAGATTTAAATGCTATTTTTTTGTGTTCCTTTAAGAAAATTTTATCATTCCTGAGAAGCTGTTTTCTTGATAAAAATGCGGATTTATTATATGAATATGTGTACATATGAGCTCCTGAGTCGCAGGTATGATTCGCGAGCAGGTTAGCCTTATTATTATTATGTTGACCGCGTCGCATGATTGATTCGCGAGCGAGGAAAATAGATGCATCTATGGTTTGGGCCGTTCGACCCTCGGTAGTGCACAGTTTATGTTTATGTTTGTTCGGGCCGTCGACCCTCGGCATTGCTTGCGCATGATATTTACTGCGTATTTTCTGTGATTTATAGATGTTTATCGGCCTAAGGAAGTTTTAATGGCCAGTTATGAGGAACGAGAATTGATGTGTAAAATGTGAAATAAGTCTGATGTTTCTTATCCCGGATTATGATTTAAATTGTCAACTGAAATGACGAAGAGGTAAAATGTTAAATGTGGAAGGAGTTGATATTATTTATTCCTGATTTTAATAAATTGTCTATGACATTCATGCTTAGTGTCTCACTTGAATATACTAAATGGACCTCTAGCAAATGTCTAATTCGACCTCTCGTCATTACCTCTCTGTGGTTAGGCGGGTGACTTACTGAGTACACGTTATTTTCGTACTCATGCTACACTTGCTGTGCATTTTTATTGTACAGGTACTTTCATAGAGACGTGGCTGGTTTGGAGACTTAGGCGAGCTGCATCATCCCGAGGCGATTCGCAGCTGACAGAGTCTCCCTCATATTGTATCTATTTGCATTTTAAATTCCTTGTCCAATTTGTATTTCGGACAAGCTTTGTAATATTTGTGAGATTCTTAGAATTTGCTCATGCACTTGTGACACCGGGTTCTGGGATGTGTATGAGATGTATTTTATAAAAATGGAATATTAAACTGTTGTATTTACTTAACGAATTTTTTTTATTTATTTCGTAATAAGATAAAGGTAATGATTTCAAAAATGTTAAAACAAGAATTTATTTCAACTAATTAATGATTGGCTTGCCTGGCGATGGTGTCCGGCGCCATCACGACCTTAATAGATTTTGGGTCGTGACAACATGGTATCAGAACACTAGATTCCCTTAAGTCTCTCGAGTCATGAGCAAGTCTAGTAGAGTCTAATAGATTTTGGGTCATGACAGTTACCTAATTAATTAATTCAATATTTTGGATAAGACCAACCCTCCCCACGTGGGAGCACCCCCCAATTCCCATGTATGACTCTTAAGTTAAATATATATGTGGCAAGGTTTGAGGATTTGGCAAAATCTCCTAACGTCAATTATACACCATTTTAGGAAATAGAACCATTATGTCTTAAATACATAAATCACATCTCCACTTTTATTAAGTGAGATTTCAAGAATTCAAAATATGATATCTTGTATCAAGACCAAATCCAGTAACCAAGAACGAAGAGATGGAAACGTGAATTCTACGAGCTCCAACGAAGATTTCTATACAATTGTATTGTTATACGTTTAAGCTAAAAGCCTTCCATTTCAACGTTAAATCTAAACTCTTAAGAAGAGTTTCAACAAGTTTCCATATATAACGTTAAGCTAATTCTCTTGAGAAAGAGTTTGAATAAAGATGATTTTGCAATAGAAACGATATTGCTTTGATGCATTTCATACAAATTGTTCCCTACTTCGATCTACCGTTACATGTTGTTGCAATTGACGTGTATTAGAGGGATTTTCAAGAGAATCGACTCAGGTATGTTAAGGCTAAGCTCTTCTTTCATTTTGGCATAATCTCATAATTACTCGAGTTTGATAACAAAGCATAAAGAAAAATTCATATCCCGAAATTTAGGTATATTTTTCTAGTTTTGTAAGTTATAATATTATCTTCTACGGGACTTCATATTCATTTGAGTATTTCCTTCTTCCAGTCAAGAGAGCAGGGAGTCTATATATACAGTATTATAATATTTTCATTACCATCGAGATATAATCGATGGGCAGGCCCCTATTGGACAACCTCTGATCAGATGGTAAGTTATATACCGAGCCTACTATGGTCGAGCGCCTATGGGCGAGCCCAATTGGTCGATATACAGAGCCTAGTATGGACGAGCGCCTATGAGCGAGCCTACTACGACAGAGCAGATGTGTGTGTGTGTGTGTGTGTGTGTGTGTGTGTGTGTGTGTATATGTAACGAGTCTTATCAGGTCGGACATCTATCTTACTTACTATATTGATAGAGTTAAGTCAGTATCAGCAGGTGAGCATATCTTCAGATTATCTTTGACTTCCAGTTGTTTTCAGTTGTTATATTATCAGTTCAATTCAGCTTTAAGTATATTACCTTACATACTAAGTACATTATTCGTACTGACGTCCTTTTGTTGGGGACGCTGCATTCATGCCTGCAGGTATAGACAATAAGTTTAACGAGCCCTCATAGTAGACGAGATTTCCATTCAGCAAAGGATCGGTAAGAATCCACCTCATTCGGAGTGCATCCGAGTCTATGAGTCATCGTGTTAGAGTTTTGCTAAAAGACTTATGGGTAGGCCGGTACCCTGTCCCATTTGATGTGAAATAATCTTAGAGGCTTTGAAGACAGAGGTTCATTTTGTACAGTATGTCAGAGGCATTGACGGCCCATATGTATTCATGTTTTAAGAACGATAGTTTATTGATACAGTGTTATCGCACTTACTGTTATGCACTATGAGTTGTTTCCATGTTGGCCCACGATGGTCACAGAAATAATGAGTTATAGAATGGTTCGCTCGGGCCAGTACGGCACCGAGTGCCAACCACGCCTCCCCATGTTTGGGGCATGACAAAGTGGTATCAGAGCAGGTCGTGTCCTAGGGAGTCTATAAAATCGTTCCTAGTAGAGTCTCACTTATGGGTGTGTTGTGCACCACATTTATAAATGAGAGGCTATAGGAGATTTAGGAAATGTTACCTTTCTTTTGTTTTCAGATCGTTCCATAAGAGCTAAGTCATAAGAAGTCAGTATAAAATTTCCACTGGATTTTGTATGCACTAGAGGTGCTATCACAATAGAGATTTAAGGCGCAGGTGTAATTTCTACTTATGTGGAAGGGAGGTTATGAAAGAAACAAAAGATACAATGCGATATTGAAAAGTAAGTAAGGTAAAGGTGAAAAAGATACGAGATACTCAAGTACAAAAGGTTTTGAATAGTCGAGACTTCAGATATGAGTGTTTGGATCTTTTGAAGAAAGACCTAAGATATCTTTAAAAAAACACCTAAGGCATACTCAAATTATTAACCCAATCACAAATCTCTCTTCTTTCCTCGAAGGTGAATGTAAAACTGGCATTGGGTTTCTGAATCTTGTTGTTCAGATATGTGAGGTATAAATCACTTTGCTTACAATATTCCTTTAAGTCAATCCTGGCCTTCAAGTTATCCTTTGTCTTATTGTTGGCATCCATCACAATATTAAACAAGTTTTCAAAAAAGTTCTTTTCGATATGCATGACATCACGATTATTTCCAATACGGTAACTCCTAGAATATGCTCTGTTTAGTCCAGTTGTGTGTAACACCATAACGAGGTATCTTATTAGACAAGGGATACTCCGTGACCTTAGGTAGATCCCTAACTCTTTTCCAAATATCTTATGGAGACAAGAAGGACAATGGCTTCTCATAATCACTTTTGATATTCCTAAATGCACTAGTATTTCTCCTGAACCCATGATCCATTGGAAAGAAGCGGCGATGAAAGTCAAACCATGTGTTCTTACCTTCATGTTTCAAAGTTAATGCCTATATATCTTCCATACAAGTCGGGCAAGCTAACTTTCCGACAATCGACCACCCGGAAATCATTTATACAAGAAGGAAAATTATTTATAGTCCACATCAAAGCCGCATGAACTCTGAAGTTTTTCTTAGTTGATGCATCATATGTTTCCACGCTTTGATGCTACAATAAGTTCAACTCATCAATCAAAGGCTGCATGTAAACATCAATTAACGTTTTTGAATTGCGTGGACCTGGACAGTACAAGTTAGAAAGAAATATGGCTTGTCATACATAACTCAAGTGGAAGATTATACGGTATAGAAAACACCGGCCAACATGAATATGGTGCAGCAACGGCAACAAATTGAGTGAATCCATCAGCGCATAATCTCAACCTATTGTTTCTTGGTTCACTAGAAAAGTTCGGGAACACCCTATAGAAAGGCTTCCATGCTTCTTAATTAGAAGGATGATATAGAATACCATCAAGCCTTCTATGCTCATAGTGCCATCTCATATGAGGAGAGGAGCTCATTGATGCATACAACCTCTTTAACCTTGGTATAAGTGGTAAGTAGTGCATCGCCTTCACCAGGATCTCCTTCTTTTTATCGTTTGTGGCATCCTTTTAACGAGGTTTGTTATAAAAATTGCAGTTCTCTAGAGATGCATCATCCTTATAGAATAACATACAACCATTCTCACATCAATTAATCCTCTTAATGAAAGACCTAACTTGAAAACTTTTTTTTTTTGCGATGTAGAAATCTTTGGGTGGGCCAGTGTTACTCATATTAAGTTCAATCATAAGCCCAATGATTGAATTCATGCCCGATTGGGAAATAGAACTATCCTACTTATCTGAAATAATCGAACAACAACAGACAACATGGAATGCACTGAGCCTTCATACAACGAACAACTAGCTTCCTCTAACTCTTTGAAGAACTTCTTATACTAATCATTTGGTTCATATTGAGCACCCGGAAACATCTCAAATGCATCCCTCATCATTTCATTGAATATAGAATTTTCAACATTATTCTCCACTATGGGACTGCCCTCCTCACCACCACAAGAATTATGAAAATCAACATCATTTATGCTATCAAGATTCTCCTCGTGAGCAGTCCACACATAATAATTTTCCATAAATTCATTTTAAATAGATGACATGTAACAACATCTTCTACCAATATTTTAATACACTTGCATTTCACATAAGTGCACCTAATCGTCAAGTGTCATTGCCTTAGCAATAAATCCAACAACCCCTTCTTTAAGTTCATCCCTTAACCCCATACGATTAGGATGATTCTGATTATACATCCACCTACGATGCACAAATGCCATCTACACAAACAAAAAAAACTTTAAATTTATAAGATATTTAAATTTTTTTAGTTTATTAGAGTAATTAATAGGTTACGCCAATTCAAAGGTTCCTTTTTTTAAATTTGCTTATTATTTTTCAACATATTTTAGTTAATATATTTTATTCTTCTAAATTAAAATTCTCTAACACAAAGAGAAAACTAGAATTGAGATATTTAAAATAATTTATTTTATTTAAACTAATTAATAATGTCACAAACCAAAAGCCACTATAGGCCGTGATGGCGCTCAACGTCGCCGTTAGGCAAGGCAACAATGAATTATCATGTTAATTATTCATTTTATTACTCTCAAAATCATGAATTATATTAAGTAAGGAAGTTTACACATTTAAAATCACGGGTACATACATAATTAATATTTCATAAAACTAAAAGGTGATAAAAATATGTGAATCCGTAAGCATCAACTAGAATATCCCCAAAATCCGGTGTCACAAGTACATGAGCATTTACTAGGAGTACAATATTAATACAACATCTGTCTGGAATGTAAATAAGAAATGATAAAGTAAATAGTACGATGGAGACTCTGTGGGCTGCGATACGTAGCCTGAAATATAGCTCACTGCAAAGTCTCCTCAGTAGCTGCGCCTACGCGCCAAGATGATCACCAAATGAACCTGTCAGATCCTGCACATTTAGTGCATAACGCAACATGAGTACGTAAATACACATGTACCCAGTGAGTATCTAGCCTAACCCTGGAGAAGTAGTGACAAAGGAGTCGACATCGACACTTACTAGAGGTCCAATAAAGCAGTATGATAAATCATAAGCAGATGTGAAGCACAACAGTAGTAGTGAGGTTAAAAATTTAACGATATAAATTTCTCAATCTCGTATCTTATCTCAACAACTCGAAAATATCAAGTGCCAATCTCAAATGGATAAGGAATACCATATAAAATGGCAGGCATCAGTGGGAGGATAATCTCGTGAATATTCGGACTGCTAGCAATATAACACACGATTATACGAGATTGTACGACCCGATGCAGATTGGTAAATACACTGCCGAGGGTCGACTGACATGTAACAGAGATGCATCTCAATATACTGTCGAGGCGTTCGTCCCTCTCCACAAGAAATGAAGGAACTTATCGAATTATGAGGCACGTGCTAAGAATACAGGTAGATGAGCATAAAATGAATATAAAGCTACAAAATGGAGTTCAAATAATTCAAATATTACATGACAGAATCCTGAGTCTACCTAAACATAAACATGATTTAGCTATGTATGGACTCTCATCACCTCGTGCGAATGTAGCACCCACAACTAGTAGCACATACCAATTACATCACCCAGGGGAAAATTTTCTCCTCACAAGGTTAAATAGGAGACTTACCTTGCTCCAAAGTTCCATAAT
This sequence comes from Nicotiana paniculata, assembly GCA_005239505.1. Classification (NCBI taxonomy): domain Eukaryota; kingdom Viridiplantae; phylum Streptophyta; class Magnoliopsida; order Solanales; family Solanaceae; genus Nicotiana; species Nicotiana paniculata. The sequence goes on from ML331796.1 coordinate 66,999, forward strand.
CGGATCCTATGCCTCTCTAACTCTTCAATTCAAAGCCAAACGATCCGAAATTAGTCAAACAATGTGCAAATCAATCAAAATATACCCCAATGCGTAAAATTTAACAATTTACAATAATTCTCAACTCCGCCCGAAAAGTCAACAAAGTCAACCCTTGTGCCCACATGCCCGGATTCCAAAAATATTCGAAGATAAACTTTAACCATAATGCTACGAACTCAAATATATGATTTTTTCCAAATTGCACGTCCAATTTCATGGTAAAAATAAAAAAATACCAGTTTCAAGGTTTTCTCTTGAAATCCCACAATTTTCATGATTTTTTCAATAGGTGGGAATCACCTACCTCGTTTTGCTCGATGAAAATATCCTAAAAATAGCTACCAAATTCGGCCAACCCAAGTGAAAAATTAAAGAAAAGAGCCTATTCCCATCTTAAATCCAAATATGCCAAGAGAATCTTGCTTCTGCGGTTCCAAGGTCGCTTCTGCGGCATAAAGCTCGCACCTGGGAGAATCCAGCCCAAGTTGCCGACCGCATCTGTGGTCCCTGTAGCGCTTCCGTGCTCATGCTTTTGTATTGCCTCATCCGCAGGTGTGGTTCCGCGTTTGCGGCAAAACGACCGCATTTTCGGTCCCAGCACTGTCCAACCAAAATCCACTTTTGCACTTGCCTGGTCACTTCTGTGGCGCCATATCTGCGGCCCATTTTCCGCAGGTGCGATTGCATCAGTACTCAGGCCCTTCAACAATACAACATGGTTCCAAAATAATCCGAGAGTATCCGAAACACACTCGGATCCCCATCCGAACTTACCAACAAGTTCCAAAACACGATACACACTTAGTCGAAGCCTCGAATCACCTCAAACAATATCAAAATTACGAATCGACGGCCAAAACCGTTCTTTCAACTTTTCAACTTTTAAACTTCGCCGATCGCATCCGAAATACACCTAAACATCCCTGAATGACACCAAACTTTACGTGCAAGTCAAAAATCATGATACGATTCTATTCCCAGGATCGGAACCCCAAACGGGTATCGACAATACCAAAGTCCAATTAATACCAAACTTAGGAAATTCTAAAACCTTAAAAATGCCAACTTTCCATATTAAGCGCTGAAATGCTCCTGGGCCCCTCGACACTCAACCGGAACAAATGCCCAAGTCCGAAATCATCAGACGAAACTATTGGAACCTTCAAACTCTAATTCCGAAGTCGTTTACTCAAAAGTCAAACCTTAGTCAACTCTTCCCAACTTAAAGCTTTCGAATAGATAATTTTCCGTCCGAAACAACTCCGAACTTTTTGGAAATCAATTTCGAACACACGTACAAGTCACCAAAATGTGAAGTGAAGCTACTCACGGCCTCAAATCACCGAACGGCGCACTAGATCTCAAAACCACCGGTCGTGTCATCACAAATAATTTTTATTCTTTCAAAGGTTCCTTTTTGAAATATAATTATTATTGTGCCAAAGCACTTTATTTAATACGTGATATTCTTCTAAATTAAAATTATCTAACACTCGAGCTCTCACATTAGTCCCTATTCTAAAATATAAGTCTTTGACTATACTAATTATATTTGAATAGCTTGTTATATATTCATAAATTCCAATTACACATCGCTAATTTAAAAAAAAAAATGAAAACAAAAAGACTAAAGTGTGGCACCCCTAGCCTTAGTATAAGATGCATTTGAATTTCAAGTCTAATTATAGAGAAGTTTTGGCCACTAAAACCTTCTTATTGACGTAAGCTACCAATCTATTTTTTTAATGCTTTTGAAGCTATCTCTTTGCATTTACAAGTACTAATGAATTTTATCACGACCCAAAATTCATTATAGGTCGTGATTGCGCCTAACGCCGCCGTCAGGCAAGATAACGATGATTAATCAACTTAGTTACTCATTTTATTATTTTCGAAATCATGAATCCCATTAAATGAGTAGAGTAAAATCTGGCACTCATAGAAAACCCGTGATTTTATTTTCCAATTTCCGTATTAAATATAAATTACAAGGTGAAATAATAATGATTACGTGGACTATAATAATGAACATCCAGTAGGAACCCCCAAAACCTGGTATCACAAGTGCATGAGCATCTACTAAGAAGTGCAATAATAATACAACATCTATCTGGAATACAAGTTAGATATGAGAATATAAATAACTCCGATGGAGACTCTTTGTGTTGTGGATCATAACATGGAGTGCAGCTCACCGTATAGTCCCCACAACAACAGGGCCCTTTGCACCCAAAACACCACCACACATACACATACATACACACACATCTGCACAATAAGTGTAGCATGAGTACGTAAATGAACGCGTACCCAGTAAGTATCTAGACTAACCCCGAAGAAGTAGTGACGAGGAATTGGCGCCAACACTTACTAAAGGTCCAATAAAGTAGTATGCTAAATCCTAGACAGATATGAAGCACAACAGTAATAGTAAGATGTAACGATAACCAGCATAATCTTTCAAAATGTCTTTTAGTGATATTAACTTCTTAATCTCTTATCCTATCTCAACAACTCGGAAAATATCAAGTGCCAATATCAGATGAATAAGAAATACCATAGAAAAGGCAAGGCATCAATGGAAGGAAAATCTCGTCAATTTTAGGATTGCTAGTGATATAACGCATGATTATCCGAGATCGTACAACACGATCTCATAATGAATATAATACTGCCGAGGCAAATTTCCCGATCCCATAATAACATGTACACCACTGAGGGTCAAGCGAAACGAACCATAGATACATCTATTAAACTGCCGAGGCGAACGCCCCGCTCCCACAAGAGTGTGGTGCAAAATCCTGCTGAGGCAAATGACCCAATCTCATTAGAATAAGAATATTTAATGTGTCCTTGACCCACTCACGAATATACGTTTGAGTTATGTGGTTTGAGGAAAACTTTGCAATGAGTACGCACAACGGGTGAGAAATTCGGAAGGGAAGCACAAATTATTCCGCGGATTATCAAGTAGCTCGTCACATCTCTACAATAGTTAGTCTATCACCCTATGCAGTTCTAGTCTCAAGTCATAACACAAATTAAAGGAATTAAACGAGCAAATATGACCCAAATAGTACAATTATAGCATGGCATGAACCTAAGTTTACCTGGACATAAAGGAATTCTAGCATGCGCATGGACTCTCGTCACCTCATACGTGCGTAGATTCCAGAACATGTAGCACATAAGAATATAACACCTACAGGGTAAATTCACCCTCACAAGGTTAGACAGAAGATTAACTCGCTCCAAAGTTCCATAACCGGCTCCAACGCGACTCTAACACCTCAAACCGATGCTCGTCGCTCCAAAACTAGTCAAACAATGTGCAATCCAATAAAAATATAATCTAATACTCGTAATAAACAAATTTATAAAAATTCTCAACTCTGCTCAAAAAGTCAATAAAGTCAACCCATGGACCCATGATGTGTGGCAAGAATTCATGGTATAACATATTATATGCCTTACATTTTATGTGCGTCAATGATAAAAATACACTTCATATGTGCCTAATGGAGTCTATTTAATGTGTAGGTGAATTGGAGATGGAAGCCGAGTTAAATGAATGCATAAACATCGAAAATACGCTCAAGAGTCGAAAAGGAGTACACCGGGCTATAGCCGGGCGTTTGGTTTGTAAATCCTGGCCTAGCTAGGTGTTAGCCAGGCGTTTGGGCCCTAACTCCAGGCCTGTCCAGGTGTTAGTCAGGCGTTTGTCCTGTAACGCCTGGTCTCTGGTCCGGTCAAATCCGAGTTTTGAAGATTTTAAGTTTTTCTCGGTTTGAATAGAAATATCCTACACGTTTAGGGTTTGTCCTAAACATATAAATAGACCCAAACACACAACTTGAACGGGGGATTCCATTAGAGATAAGAGACGCCTGTGGAATACTACTCAAAGAAGTAAAACATTGATTTTTATAGCTTTTATTCATTACTTTGTAGTTTAATTATGCAAGTTATTTTAGAGTTGATTATTATGAGCATGAGTAGATAATTTCTTTAATCTAGGGTTTTGGTGGAACCCATTGGGGGATGAAATTATTGTGATATTAATATAGCTTTGATTGGTTGATTAAACTCTATTTGTTCAACTACGTTCTTGTTGTAGTTGATTGAGGGGCCCTCAATTAGTTGTTTCTATTTATTATGTATCTACTTGAGAGAGAGTGCATATTTAGGTAGTTGTTTGAACAAAACCACTCCCAGAGTATAGACAAAAGTCATAACCGAGGGTTTAGAAGTTGGATTAGAAATAACGATGCTACGGGTGCAATCTATAGTGAACCGTAATGCAATCTAGCTAGCATAACTTGAGAGAGTGCGTGTAGTAAATTATCATAATTACTTGAGAGAGGTTTATGGTATATAGAGTGTTCATGATTGATAGAGACAACTAGTCAAACTATAAGAAGTATCCAAGAAGGAAGTTCACCAACGGGGGAAACCATGACCTTAGACCTTTATTATAATTGTTTACATCATATTGTTAGTTCATCGTTAGTTTATTAATTTTGTCAGTATAAATAGTAAAACAACACCAATTGATATTCAAAAGTCTTGAGAAAATTGATTAAGTAAAAGTTTCATATTCTGACGGCTTGATTGATACGTAAATTCCTTGTGGGATCGACTCTGGGCGTAATACCCTGGATTATATTTGCAGCGCCCGTTGGGTCTTTCTATAAGACATAGTTGAGCATGATCAAATTTTGGCGCCTTTGCCGGGGACTTAACGGTGTTATCAATTGAAGGTTGAAGAAATACAAAATTCTGAAATATAGTCAATTTTCCTCAATTTTCATTTATGCATTGAAAGATTAACGTTTGCTAACTTGGTTGTATGGGTGCATGCCAAGAAACTCATCGAGAACTGGTGAATTAGTTGAAGACTTATCAGACCTCGAGAAATTTTTCAAGGCCCTAAACCGGGCCAACTGGAAAGCAAACAGCAACCATCAATTGAACAACTTGAACCCGACATGGAAGATCCAAACAACAGGAACATCAATGGGGATGATGTGGTAGAACCAGTAGCTCAAATAGGGGCAGAGGCTCCTTTATATGACTGGTCACAACCCACAACAGAGAATTTCTCCACTGCGATACTAGTCCCTCAAATACAGGCCGAGTCCTTCCAGAGTACAAATAATATGCTGCACTTGTTGCAGAACAAGGGACTATTCTCAGGGTCATACATCGAAGACCCCCAGCAGTTGAAGAACTTTCTGTCAATTTTCAAAACACAAAGGCAACCAAACGTCACTCAAGAAGCAATAAAACTGTTGTTGTTTCCATTCTCAGTGAGTGGAGCTGCCCAGACTTGGCTAAACTCACTCCCCATCAATTCCATTACAACATGGGAGGAGTTAGTTAAGCAGTTCGTGAAAAAGTTTCATCCACCCAAGAAGACTGCACAACAAATTGATGAAATCTTGAGCTTCAGACAGAAACCAGTTGAAACATTACAGGATACATGGAAACGATTTAAGGGAATGCTGGTTATCTATCCACATCATGGTATTCCAGAGCAGATGTTGGGGAAGCGATTTTATAAGGGTCTGGCCGATACTATTAAGGCAAATGTTGATGCTTCAGCTGGTGGAGCATTCTTGAGCAAAACGTGGAGAGAAAGTCAGATCTTACTTGATAAAATGGCACAGAATTCAGGATGGACAACCAGGAATGCACCCATTACTCCTGTAGTTCACTCAGTGCCATTCGATCCATCCAATACTATTGCAGAGAACATGGCCACATTGATAACACATATAAGGATATTAACTAAGAAGGTGGAGAAATCAGGGCATAAGTAACAGGTACACATCGTGGCTACAATCAATGGAGGCTTATACACATCTTGCATTAGTCAACCATTTGGTAATAAGTGGAATGCAGAATATGATCACCCTTCTTATCCAGAAAACATGAATTATTTGTCAAATTATGGAAGCCAGAGACAAGGGGACAGAACTGGGGTCAGCAAGTTCAACCGTATAGACCACCTCACCCATAGCAGAACGTGGAAATATGGGTTTCATGAGACCACAAGGTAATGCAGCACCATATCATAGGACACAAGATTATAACCATCAGAATTAACAACAAACATACCACCCTCCTCAGCATCAACAGGGGGGAAGGCAAGAAGATGGGTTCTCCAGGTTAGAAGCTATGATGCAGCAGGTTATTCGGAAAAATGCCAAAATCAGTGAGAGAGTAGATGTACATGATACAACTATTAAAAATATTGAAGTACAGTTGGGCCAGATATCTATGGCAGTGAACAATCGTCCTCGTGGGACTTTACCTGCAGATACTCAGGTAAATCCTACGGACCAGGGCCCAAGACAGCTGATGGAAATGACTTTCCGCAATGGCAGGGACTTAGACTTGGAACTGGAGAGAGCTCGTGAAAGTAGGCAGGCCGAGACACTAGTACCCATGCCGATTGAACTTGATGGTTCATCAAACTTGACTAAGGTAACAGTGCAACCTACTGAAGGAGAACCCAATGCACAGAGTGAGACTGAAAAAGAAGTGGAGATAGCCCAGGAGCTGGTAGTTGAGGTGGTGGCTGAGAAAAGAAAGTCCCAAATCACTGGAAAAAAGAGACCGCCAGCTCTATTCCCTCAGAGGCTGGCTAAATACCAAAGGGATGAACAATATAAAAAGTTCTTGGACATACTAAAGCAAATACAGGTAAATATCCCATTGATTGATGCGTTGAAGGAAATGCCTGGTTACGCTAAAATGATGAAGGACTTGATGTCCAGAAAATTTGACTTCCAAGATCTGGCTACTGTCACCCTTACTCAGACTTGTAGTGCGGTGGTGATGCGTCCTATTGCTGAAAAGTTGTATGATCCAGGGTGTTTTACAATTCCTTGTACCATTGGCAACTTAGATTTCGCCAAAGCTCTATGTGACTTGGGGGCCAGCATTAATCTGATGCCGCTGGCCATATATAAAAGACTGGGGATTGGTAGAGCCAGACCAACTTCAATGTTATTGCAGCTAGCTGACAAGACGGTACAGAGACCATCAGGCATTCTGGACGATGTATTAGTGCAAGTGGGGAAGTTTGTGTTCCCTGCTGATTTTGTGATACTAGATTGTAAAGTGGATGAGGAAATTCCCATAATCTTGGGAAGGCCATTCTTGGCCACAGGCAGAGCCCTTATCGATTGTGAGACTGGTGAACTGAAGATGAGGCTCAATGATGAAGAAATCACGTTCAACGTGCATAAGTCTATGTGGCGCCCAAGTGAGTTCGCCAACTGGTCTCTTATTGATGTTGTGAACGTGATCCCGAAAAAAGATGATGCATCCCTGACTGTGGGGGACCCTTTGACTCAATGTTTGAAGAATCTAGATGATATGAACGGTGAAGAACTGGCAGATTGGGTGTTAGCAGTTGATGAAAAAGGGGTATGGCTAAAGGTTCTCGAGTTTGAGTCATTACACTTATAGAAAAGAGAGAACCTGCCGGCCAGGCCATCTATTGAAGAACCACCCAGGTTGGAATTGAAATCAGAGGATGCTAATGTGGTAGAAAAGATACTAGAGTTAACCAAGGACATTAATGATACATATTTTGTTGAATCTAGTGTCATTAGTGTTGAGGATGTTGGTACACACTCCAACCATTGTTTCACATTGTGTTTTGATGATGATATGAAAATAGAGTCATCCAAACCACCTGAGGATCCAAGGAATAAAGAACAAGATGCCTACATTCTGGAATTCTTCTTGCCAGAAAGTCGGGAATACACATCTCATAGAAAGGCCAAGAAGCGCAGATTACTACATTGTTATATTGGACCAGGCAGATTTGTTCCACCACCCCAGGAGCATGATCATAGAGCAAAATCAAAACTTGGGGTCCAATTCATAAGTTCAAAGTGGAGGCTTAAAGTGATTCAAGCGGTTGCTCGAAGGAGCATGGAAAGCAAAACTAATGGAAAGGATGGCGAAGCGACTTGGATCAGGGAGTTTCTTGCACCTTATTTTTACTTCTTGTTTTGTCTATATGTGATGCAATGAGGACATTGCATGATTCAAGTGTGGGGAGTTGTACATATTTTTCTTGTTTTCTTGTTAGTAAGTTAGTTTTCTTTTAAGTTTTGTAGCTTTTTCTGTAGTCTTTTTATTTTGTTTAGTGTGCTTTCTTGTTAGTAGTTTTAGCTTTTCTTGTTAGTAAGTTAGTTTTATTTTAAGTTTTGTAGCTTTTTCTGTAGTCTTTTTATTTTAGGTAGAACAAAACAAAAAAAAATTCTTTAAAAATTTGTGGACTCTTCCCGACGATGGATCTCCTAGGCAGTTTTCTTGAGGGAAGTAAGTCTAAAGAAAATACCAAAAAGATTTTTTTTGTTTTAGGTAGTGTAGTAATTACCCCTTGGTTTTTCTTTGGACCACGGTTCTTTTCAAAGGGGTTTTAATTGAACCGGGTGTAGGTAATTTTTAATTTTTAAGAGTAGTAACCACATGGTTGAGGGGTTAATTGCAGCAATATCTCAGAACTTTCTGATGCCTTGAGAATAGTCAGTACTTTTGTTGTGACGCTTAGGCTCAGTTTTTTGACTCCAGGATGAATACCTTAATTCGTGGATTCTTAAATTTTCTTAACTGCTTTGACTGGAGTGTCGTGATAGATCCAATCCTGAGTGAGTTATGTGCCAAGTGTGTGTGAGGTTTGTATGTTATTCTGCGCATTGCATTTGATGTCTATAACTTGCCCCGTGTGTGTGCAAAGTGAAATAGTAGTTTTGTTCAGTCTTGGAAGTGATATATGCGTTTCTTTGTTGAGAAAACTATGTATATCTTACCCGCCTAATCGTTATGTATCGTAGTTAACCCCGTTGAGCCTATAATCCTGTTTCTTTGGCAACCACATTACAAACCATACCCCTTTTTTCAAATCGATCTTATATTTGAACCTTGTCACCTCTCGTAAGCACTGGAAATGATGAAATATGGAAAAGTTAAAGTGTGGGGTGGTAGGTTGGTTTATTGAAGGGAATAATTGAAATAAGGAGAAAGGTACACTGTTTTGAAAACTAAGAGTCAACTTGAAAAAAAAGAGAAAAAGAAAAAAAAAAGAAAAAGAAATATAGAAAATAAATAGTTGTATTGTTGTGAAAGAAAAATATATATGTGGTGACTCTTGATGTAATTGTGCTTAAAGAAGTATGGGGTAATATACATTGATGTGAAGGTGGAGTTTGGCTTAATATAAGTTTGAGGTTGAAAGCTAAAGTATATGTATTAAAGTTCTTAGGGAGGTGTAGTCACTCTTATATCTAAATATATCCTACCTGTCCCGCAGCCTACATTACAACCAAATAAAGTCCTACTTGATCATAGACTGAATGAGCTCGATTAGTTGAGTAGTACACTACGGGAAAGCCTATGGTGCATTTTTGTGGCATATGAATATTATTTCTGAGAGTGAGTGAATTCTTTCTATCTTGAGTTCCTAAGTGTTCTTAAATTTTATTATGTGTAGAACTAACTCTTTGATTTGGTGAGGGCACATGATTCATGAAGGAAATGTAATGTTGTTGACCTCTATGTTAGATTGGTGAGTGGATTGTGAATAAATCATGGTATATGTGAGTCGATTATTGAGGCGAGGATGTCACACCTCTGTGCTTAAATTGTTTTAAAAATTCTTGGTATAACGCGTTAAGAGATTTGCTTATAAGTTGTGTTCATGAGTGTAGTTTAATTGCTCGAGTACGAGTAAATGTTTAAGTGTGGGGTGTTGATATGTGGCTAGAATTCATGGTTTAATGCATTATATGCCTTACATTTTATGTGCGTTAATGATAAAAATACACTTCGTATGTGCCTAATGGAGTCTATTTCATATGTAGGTGAATTGGAAATGGAAGCCGAGTTAAATGAATGCATAAACGTTGAAAATACGCTCAAGAGTCGAAAAGGAGTGCACCGGGCTATAGCCGGGCCTTTGAGCCCTAACACCAGGATTAGCCAGGCGTTAGCCAGGCGTTTGGCCTGTAACGCCTGGTCCCTGGTCCGGTCAAATCCGAGTTTTGAAGATTTTAAGTGTTTCCCGGTTTGAATAGAAGTCTCCTACACGTTTAGGGTTTGTCCTAAACATATAAATTGACCTAAAAACACAACTTGAACGGGGGATTCCGTTAACGATAAGAGACGCATGTGGAATACTACTCAGAGAAGCAAAACATTGATTTTTACAGCTTTTATTCATTACTTTGTAGTTTAATTATGCAAGTTATTTTAGAGTTGATTATTATGAGCATGAGTAGCTAATTTATTTAATCTAGGGTTTTGGTGGAACCCGTTGGGTGATGTACTTATTGTGATATTAATATAGCTTTGATTGCTTGATTAAACTATATTTGTTCAACTACGTTCTTGTTGTAGTTGATTGAAGGGCCCTCAATTAGTTGTTCCTATTTATTATGTATCTACTTGAGAGAGAGAGAGAGAGAGTGCATATTTAGGTAGTTGTTAGAACAACACCACTCCCAGAGTATAGACGAAATTCATAACCGAGGTTTTAGAAGTTGGATTAGAAATAACGATACTTCGAGTGCAATCTAAACTGAACTGTACTGCAATCTAGCTAGCGTAACTTGAGAGAGTGCATCTAGTAAATTATCATAATTACTTGAGAGTGATTTATAATATATAGAGTGTTCATGATTGATAGAGACAACTAATCAAACTATAAGAAGTATCCAAGAAGAAAGTTCACCAACAGGGGAAACCATGACGTTAGACTTTTATTATAATTGTTTACATCATATTGTTAGTTCATCATTAGTTTATTAATTTTTTCAGTAGAAATACTAAAACATCACCAATTGATATTCAAAAGTCTTGAGAAAATTGATTAAGTAAATGTTTCGTATTCTGACGGCTTGATTGATATGTAAATTCCCTGTGGGATCGACTCTGGGCTTTATACCGCGGATTATATTTGCAGCACCCATTTAGTCTTTCTATAAGATATAGTTGAGCGTGACCAACCCATACCCGGAACCCGACTAAAATCAGAAAATCCAGCAACCCATTCAATTATGAGTCCAACCGTACTAGTTTCAATCAAATCCGACTCCGAATCAACATTCAAAACTCAAAAATTTACTCTATGAAAGTTACACAAAACACACCAATTTATCTTTCTAAATCTAAACTGGATATAATAAAAAATGAGTAGAGAACACTTACCCTCATCCATATGGCAGAAATCGCTTCAAAAATTGCTTCAACCGAGCTCCGTAGCTCCAAATATGATAAAATGGCCGTAACCCCCAAAATATTTCTGCCCAGGTATTTACCCTTCGCAATCACGGAAAATTCTTTGCAATCGCGAAGCACAACTTTTCTCAGCTCAAAATTTCCCTTCGTGATCACAGAAAACCAATCGCGATTGCAAAGAACCAGTTGTCTAACTCCTCCAGACAGCCTCTAGTATAATGGTCAAAACTCTTTGTACAAATCTCCAAATGACCAATGGTTTGGCTTTCTGAAAACTAGACACCACCGGGACTACTACTGTTTTTTTTTTTTGGATCATCTTCAAATTCCTTATTGATTGCAAGATATGAGCTTCCAAAGTCAGCCTTCTGCAACAGAAACTGTTTCTTCGCGAACGCGAATTTTCCTTCACGAATGCGATTCACAAACCCTTTTCTCCTATTTTACTCTTTGTGAACGCGATCCAATGTCCGAGATCGTGATGCACACTACTGTAGCCAAATACTAGCAATAAAAAAAATGGCCGAGAAATGGTCCTAATTCACCCCGAAACTCACTCGAGCCCCTCGGGACCTTGGCCGAACATACCAACATAAAAATCTTTCTTTCAACTTTCAAACTTCCAACATTTGACGAATGCTTCCTAATCATATCAAAATATTCTAAAATGACGCCAAACTTTACGCACAAGTCACAAATCACGATACGAAGTTATTCCAAGGCTTAGACTCCAAATGGACATCGATTTCACCAAACTCCGCCTTAAACCAAACTTATGAAATTCTAAAACCTTCAAAATGTCAAACTTTCACAACAAGCACCGAAATGCTCCCGAGCCACCCGATACTCAACCTTGAACATAACCTCAAGTTCGAAATCATCATACAAACCTATTGGAACCTTCAAATCTCGATTTCGGGGCCGTTTACTCAAAAGCCAAACATTAGTCAATTTTTCCAACTTAAAGCTTCTGAAATTAGAATTTTTCTTTCCAAATCAACTCTGAACTTTCCAAAATTCAATTTTGACTACACGTACAAGCCGTAATACATGAAGTGAAAGTACTGAAGGCCTCAAACAATCAAACGATGTGCTAGAGCTCAAACGACCGGTTAGGTCGTTACATATTTTAAGAAAGATTGTCACTTTGTTCTTATACAATTAAGGTAATCAAAATTATTTTCAAACATGTCCAGAAGTAATTAATTTTGACAACAAAGTTTGAGCCATTCAATTAACATATGGGAATACCTTCTAGTAAAGAATTAAAATTATCATCTAATAAAAAAGTAGATATGAAAAATTACTTATCTACATTTGGTGTAACCAAAACAATAAGTGCACTCATCATCTACAGATGCAAACTAAAAATAGTGTAAAATCACAAAGTCAAGATTAAAATATTGACTCTACATTCAATTTCAAGTTTAGTGAACTAACCTTAAACTTAAAATTTTAACCTTGAATTTGTGAATTTTTTGGTTTTTCGATCCAAACCAAGCCGAAACTTGTCAAAAAGAACTCAAATATCAACCACAATCTTCACAACAACAATTAAAACAAACCCTACAAATCAATATGAAAATTTGCCTCAAAAAACCAAATCAAATAATTAAATTCTAACTTGGTCAAACTTCAAAGACAAAAGAATAAAATCTAACAAATAAATTGCTTAGATAGCTGGAAAAATGTCGGAGAAGAGAAAGTAACCACGTCGGAGAAGGTGGGGGCGCGACTGATTCACTGTAAAATTAAAAGAAAAAATTACTAAGTAAAAAACAAGAGAGATGATGGAAGGAGGGAGTAGAGAGAGAGAGAGAGAGGTATCGATGGGACTGGTGTAGGGACGGAGGGACAGGGGGTGCCTGGGGTGGTTGAAGAAGAAAGAAAAGAGAAAGAAAGGGGTCCAGACTAAGGTCTTTAAAATAAATAGTTGGGACTTTGATATTTTTTTTTAATAAGTTTAAATTTTCCGAATGAATATTACGCAAATTATAATATTAATTTTTTTTTGTCACGCTCCAAACATGAACATGTTTGGCCGGCACCCGGTGCCATACTCGGCCCGAGCATACCACTATGTAACTATGAACTCTGGAGGTGTAACCCTCAACTTAGGCCAATGAGGCCATATTCTGAATCATCTGAAAATAACGTCTACAACCAGCAATACCAAACTAAACATCTACATAGGGCTAGTAAAGCCACAATACTGATATAAAAAATGTACAAGACTCGTCTACAAGCCTCCAGGAATAACTAAATTGTATCATGGTCAGGACAGGGCCTCAACCTACCCATCAAACATGAATATATAAAATGGACTCCAAGGTATAGACCCGGTAACTTCAAGGAAGTGGAGCTTACCAACCAAGCTGATGTTTGACTTTGTCTACTGGGAAGATTTATCCAGCTGTCTATCAGGACCTGCAGCCATGAAATACAGCGTCTCCAACAAAAGGGACGTCAGTACAAAATAATAAACCGAGTTTGTAATTCAATAGGATAACTGAAATCTGAAACTGAATTGATAATATAATAACTCAAAGTACTTGGGAGTCAAATATAATTCGAAGATATTCATACCTGCTGATACTGACTCATCTCTCTCAATATAATAAGTAAAATAGTTGTCCGACCTATAAGGCTCGGAATGTGTAACTGCTCTGCCATAGTAGGCTCACTCATAGACGCTCGACCATACTAGGCTCTGTATCTCGGATATTCTAGGCTCGCTCATAGGCGCTCGGCCACAGTAGGCTCAGTATATAAATTACCATCTGATCGGAGGTTTACCAATAGGGGCCTGTGCACCGATTATAGCTCGATAATGGTGAAAATACTATAATATTGTATATATATATATATATACACACACTCTATGCTCTCTTGGATGAAGAATACAATACTAAACTAAATACAAAATCACAATAAGGGAAGAATACTGTAACTTATGAGTCTATGATAATGTACATAAGTTCAGGAAAACGAACTTCTATTTATGTCTCGTTATCAAACACATGTAGTTACGAGATCATGCCAAAATAAAAAAAGGTTTAGCCTTAACATATCTTATCACAATCTTTCTAGTCACCAAGTTGAACTCGCCTCTTCGCACCTTAATCTGCAACAACGATAATAATACTATCATTAAATTACGAAAGGTAAAACTATTGCACAACGAACGACAAGTTTATTTTGTATTAAAACGGGCAGCATCTCCCCTATAATCCTTACTTCCTCCAAATTCAAGATAACACCAACAACACAAGAACACAAAAATAACAACATGTATACATTATTTTCCAACCTTATATACACCACAAAATACTACAAAACAATCCAACACACCCCAATCTCTTCATACACAAAATGACCAACGTAGTAGTGTCAAACAACCCGAAAATATTACCACGAACGACCAGACCACCACCCTGAATTTATATGGTGTTTCTCCACACCCTTCCTCCTCCAAAACTCCATAAAAAAGTAGTAAAACACGCAAAACGACAAAAAAATACTTCAAAAATAGTCTGCTACATGTGAATAACTCCAACTCACGACTTCCTATCACCGACCCGTGAGTTCTTACAATTATAGAATGACTTTACATACATATCCAGCAGAAAAAGTGGATGAAAGAGAGCAGTAAACTTACCTTATTTGTTGAATAACTCAGCTCCTATCTTGGTTCTTAAAAGTCAAGGTTTTTCTTCCAACTAGAACTTAAAAAGGAGAGAAATTCAATTAGGGTTTGTGGGCAATTTTTGGGAGGATTTTTGTAGAGCCTATGTCTGGTTATTATGTTGTATTATAAGTCTAATATATGAAGGAAATATTCCATTAAAAGGCCTCTTTGGACAAACTAAATTGGCCTATTTTTGGACTCACATTAGAAAGTAGGTGACACACATAATTGTCACCTACCAGTCTGCATAGTCTCGCAAAAATGCCCATATCTCTCTACTCTGATATCGTATTGACGAACAATTTAATGCATTAAAAAAATAGACTCACATATCTTAAATTTGGTGGATGGAACACCCCATAACTCTAAGTATATTGGGAGAGAATCGCAGTTACATTTAACCCAAAGTTCCAGTAAATCTCATGAACGTAAATTGTGATGACTTTCATGGACTTTTGTTTCACAACTTGCTTGACTTTAAAAAAATAACACATGACTATCATAAGACTAACATAAATTATAAAATAACCTCTTTATCATGTTAAGCTCCCTAGTATGACCCCAAAAATACATGTTATAATATTCCCAACTTCTCGACTTTCGACGAAACTTATTTTCTTCAATTTCTTAGCTTTTAAACCTTCCAACCCTATTTGTACTTGTTGTTTACGATACTCAATATTTGTAACCTCCATGTTAAAGTGAATAACTTACTTTATATACTTTCAAAGATGATCTCATTTCTGAGCTTACATCAATTGACCTATGGTGTACTCTTACGTACGAAAACATGGGGTGTAATATCATTCCCCCCTTTGGAACATTTGTCCTCGAATGTTGACTGATGCGCTTATCAGTCTCATAACTCATAGATCTTATGAATAATTTAGTGTTGTCCTTGACATCTAGGAAACTATTTTGTGAATAAATCAAAAGCCCAGGGCATTCCCCCCTTTAGGCCTATTTCTCGCACCACGACCTATGGTCGGAATTCTTCCAATCTCGTTATTGTTTCTACCTATGTCGTGCAGCTTGTACGAATCTATCCCTGTATGTGTGCCTATGCGACTCTTCTCTCCTTTTTACTCCAGCTATTATCCAATCTCTACGCCTCACCTTGTGAACATAAACAGAAATATGACAAGCTGCCCCTCTAGGCATCTATAGGTGTATTGAAGTCCTTCACTTGGTACTTTGTCGAACTTACGACTATTGCTATAGACTCGATTATCTATCCTTCTGAATTTACTACATCTAGGTAGGTAATACTATACCATAACACTTACTTCAGTTTATTATTATCGAGGTTTGCTACCCAACTCTAGGTTACCCTCTTGCTGCTTATCTTATATATATAAATCTAAGTCCATTAGTTCTTTCTCATTATTGTTCATCTTAAGAATGTCGACCTAATCTCATCTCATACTTTGGAAATTTTATCTGCCTATTGTTAATTCACCTTAATGTTGACCTATAATCTACCACTGCTAACTTGAAACCTCTTACGTAATGCATTATCTTTAGGGATCACGTCTCATCAGGGAACATCTAAAGCTATTTTCCTGATCCACCTAGGGACGATACAATACTTCATTAACCGTATTTCATATCATCCCAATGTAGTTCATCTTATAGGGGTATTTTAATCCTGTATAATTCATGAAACCCCTTTTTCTCTAAATCATTACTCAACCGAAGGACTAAATGTAATCCACTTCTCATTTATCATAATTACACCCTTACCAGGGAAGCATTCCCTATTCTCCAAATTCTCCTAGTCTTAAACTCCTTTGAGTTTATTCAGGTTATACAGGTCTCTCTATAACTTACGTGAACCATCAACTCTCTTGTTTTGATGGGCCTAATCCTAAGGCCTTACTTATTCTCGTCACCTTCTCATTAACCTTTTCTTATCCTTACTCATGTATACCTAAAACCTTTTTGCTCTACCATACTTTAGCTTACGACCTACACATATCTATTATACTACTCTCAACTTTCCTTTAACTTGTTAGCACCATAGATTTTCTTGTGTTATTATGGAACTTCAAGCGAGACATCAAATCGTCTCTAACTCTTCTTTATTGTCTTAACTAAACCTCTCGGTACTTGGAAACCATAGGCTAGAAGATAGGTCACTGACGACACCACAATCATTTATGTATACTGAATCACAATGCTTCTAGCCCTTTATCTGAAGTATGGTCTATTCACAACCTTCTGCACTTGAATATCTCGTAACTTCTTAACCTTTACCTTACTTAGCTTTTTATCTTGCATCGTATCTTCTGTTTCTTTCATAAACTCCCTTCAACATAGGTAGAATTCACATCCACAACTTGAAGCTCAAGTATAAACTTGCATCTCTAGTGCGTACACAATCCGGCTGGAGCTTCATACTTACTCCTTATGAAGCTGGTACTTTTTTAACTGGCTTTATTGTAGAGCCGGTATAGAATATGTTTGATGTACTACCTTTCTTGTACCTTTGGTGTTAAGAGTGATTTTTTTAATGTTCTTAATCATGATTTCTATAGATATATATTGGTCTAACAATCAGACTCCTGATTCACTTACTTGATATAACTTGTTAGTTTCCTCTTCTCTCTTAGACATTAAGTAGGCTTAAGCTATCTTGTGGTCTATGGCTCAGGGTATTATTTATTACTTTTTCCTTTAGTAGACGCCATGGAAGATCCATAATATAATCTTCTAACAATTCAAGCCTTTGTCTATGAGGCGGACTCAATTCTTACTTTTATCTTATACCGGAGTCTCCTATAGCTGTGGGAATGTCAACATATATGCTTCATGGATAATACTATAAAATATTAAGTGCGTTCATAATGTAAATAACCCTGGGTCATTGATCGAATAATTCCTTTCATGCCTTCTCAACTTTCTTTAAAAGTACGCAATTACTTTTCCTGGTCGTTCTACCATTTGTTGCATGAGTACCTGGCTTATCTTAGTGCCACACATATTGGAATTTCGTGCAACTCATATGATCTCGAATATTACTTTTTTTCCGTTCATTAGCCACGATAAGTGCCACTTTCTTATGGAGTACATGCAATGTTGTAGTGAGATTGTTGTTCCAAGATCATTTCTTCTGTAGGTCACTATGCTTATGTTAACGCCTTGTTCCTTATTTCCCAGCTAGTCTTTCGTTGTAACTTAGGGAAGATCGTCTGACTCATGTAAAGTTGGGAGATTTTTACATCGTATACCCGACGAAAATTTTTGATGTACATACTCGACTATAATTACCCTTATTTACCTACCTTTGCACCCTTGTGCTCGTAGGATTACTTCTGAACTGAAGTTTTGACTATCTCCCTAGTGTCACCCTCTTTTACTTCCATAATACTTATACAGTACCTTTAACTACCCCAACTCCTATCTGAATATTTCTCAAGAATTACAATGTCATATCTGTGACACTGAATTTCCTGTGCTGGGTTTCGCTATATTTATCTTACATGATCTACCGGTTTATCTGAGACATCTTATCTAGCCATAACCAGGCTCTTCCTAGATCAACTACTAACTACTCGTCAATCCATGCTCATATATATATTCTGTGTAACCTCTTTTGGGTTATGTATTTTGTCTTAACTTGCCTTTCGCACTAGCTCCTAATGTATCAAATGTTCATTCGCACTTATTTATCAATAACATCTGGCGTGGGAACCCTTACTGCCTCTCCCCGGTGTCGTGCTTGCATAATTTTCTGGAGTCGTAGCATATTTGTAGGATCTAAACAAATGTCATTTCATTCATTTTGCCTTTTTACCGCATTCTTTCTTTACTATTCCATAGCTACTTGAACTACATAATTCTGACTTAATACCAGATCACACCGTCTTCCCTCCTTAGGGGAGTACTAGATTTAATGCTATAAAGATTTACCTATATATGTGTTACCTCTTCATCTTTGGCGTCTTTTCACGTTTTCACTCGCTCTTACTCACCTTGCGGTAACCCTTTTGTGACCCGGATAACTGAATTTCCTATGCACGAGGGTGACACATAGTGTAACTGGTACACTTAGTCCCTTAAGCTTAACTCTGTTCACATTACTTTTTACTTTAGGGAAGCGTCTTCTTGAATGATCTTTAAAGGTTATTCTTCTATTGTTTGTTCTATTATTTCCGAAACATGATCTATGAAATTCTCACAATGTCGACTATTATAAAATCCTTCGGTCCCTAAATCATGTTAGATTTTATCTTGTTTACTAGCCCATACTAATTTTTATTACTCCTGGGGTCTAACTTAGCTTGTTGGTGATCACGTGGAAGTCACCAGCTTATACCCTCTTCCTGTCTCTAGGCCTGTCACCTCTATCTTTTCTTTCACTTGACTATAGACTTTGTCATCTTGTCATAATTTTATTTACCCTTATCACCCATTTATTTTACCTTACTCGTAATGCTTCATTTACTTTCTTCTTTTTCTCCTGCTAATATCTCTGTCTATTACCTTATTATGAAAACTTCAACAAAATATTTTTTTCCTTTTAGCTCCCCTTGCTCCATCTATTGGCTCTTCTGGTCGCCTAATTTTCTCTCTTGACTAGAGACAGGAGTCATACTAAGGTAAATATTTATCCCTTCTAGGATTCCACTACATGTCTTCTGAAATTTCTGAACATTCTAGTATTCATATCTGGCTGTTCTATTCTAGAGTGCACCATCTTGGTGTCTCACAGGGAGATCTATTACCAAGTTTTCACTATTCTTCAAAAACTTTAGCTAATGATAACAATCCATCCACCATTTTGGGTTACTCCAACCCCAATTGGATCCCGATGTCCAATCTTTCTCTTAAATAATAAATGTTAGCTCCCATAGGGCATAAGTGAGATGGGTGTGGCCAATTATATATATTTGTTAGTGTAGAAAGTATCTCAGAATACTTATATTTTTCCGTCTGAATTGTAAATATTGATAATCTTCACTAACTGGGTACCACGTACCCTTCTTCATGTTGCTTCTTTTACTTGTTGAAAGTTGTGTCTACCTTCTGATTCTCTTTTTGTTTTTTACCATATAGGTGGATAGATATTCATGTCTTATGATTCCTTATCAAGAATCTTACACGTCTTAGTACATACATGATCTGTGGAAGACCTTACATTTACTCATCACAAGCATGATGCAAAATCGAGTTCCTCTGGATCAACTCTTCCACAACCACATTCAATCTCTTACCGATTGTCTTTATGGATATAGGTATCATTGTATTACAAATAAATAAAATTTAGGAGTTTGAATTCTTACAACTAAGTTCTACCACACGATCAAGAGTAAGAAGAAAGAGTGGAAGTCCTAAATGCCCTGTAGCCTCCTACTTATAAGTCTGGTGCACAACACACCTATAAACAAGACTCAACTAGATACGAATTGTATACTCCCTAGGATAGAACTGCTCTGATACCAATTTTGTCACTCCCCAAACCTAAAGAGGTGTGGCCGGCACCCGGTGCCATACTCGACCCAAGCATACCACTCTGTTATATTGAAATTTGGAGAGGTAACCCTCAACTTAGGCCGATGAGACATTCTGAATCATCTGAAAATAACGTCTATAACCAGAAATACCAAACTAAAATCTACATTGGGCTAGTGAAGCCACAATACTAATATAAAAAATGCATAGGACTCATCTACAAGCCTCTAGGAATAAATGAATTGTATCATGGTCGGGACAGGGCCTCGACCTACTCATCAAACATGTATATATAAAATGGACTCCAAGGTATAAACCTGGTAACTTCGAGGAAGTGGAGCTTACGAACAAAGCTGATGTTTGACTTTGTCTACTGGGAAGGTCTATCCAGCTATCTATCAGGACCTGCAGCCATGAAATGCAACGTCCGCAGCAAAAGGGACGTCAGTACGAAATAATATATCAAGTATGGAAGGTAACAAGATAATTGAAATCTGAAACTGAACTGATAAAATAATAACTCAAAGTACCTGGGAGTCAAATATAATTTGAAGATATGCTTACCTGCTGATACTGACTCATCTCTCTCAATATAGTAAGTAAAATAGTTGTCCGGCCCTACAAGGCTCGGTATGTGTTACTTCTTTGTCGTTGTAGGCTCGTTCATAGGCGCTCGGCCATACTAGGCATTGTATCTCAATCATTCTAGGCTCACTCATAGGTGCTCGGCCACAGTAGTCGGTATATAACTTACCATCTGATTAGACTTCAGAGGTTGCCCATAGGGGTCTGCCCACCGATTATAGCTCGATGGTGGTGAAAATACTATAATAATGTGTGTGTGTGTGTGTGTGTGTGTGTGTATATATATATATATACATATATATACACACACATACTCTCTGCTCTCTTGGCTGAAAGAAGACAATACTAAACTGAATATGAAGTCCTAATAAGAAAGAATATTGTAACTTATGAGACTAGGATAATGTACATAAGTTCAGGAATACGAACTTCTCTTTATGTCTCGTTATCAAACACATATAGTTACGGGATCATGCCAAAATAAATAAAGGTTTAGCCTTAACATACCTTATCACAATATTTCTAATCACCAAGTTGAACTCACCTATTTGCACCTTAATCTATAACAACTATAATAATACTATCATTAAGTTATGAAAGGTACAACTATCGCACAATGAACGACAAGCTTATTTTGTATTAAAATGGACAACATCTCCGCTATAATTCTTACTTCCTCCAAATTTAAGATAACACCAACAACACAAGAACACAACAATAATAACATGTATACATTATTTCCCAACCTTATATACACCACAAAATACTACAAAACAGCCCAACACAACCCAATCTCTTTATACACAAAACGACCATCGTAGTAGTGCCAAATAACCCGAAAATATTACGACGAACGACCATCCCACCACCCTATATTTATATGATTTTTCTCCACACCCTTCCTCCTCCAATACTCCATAAAATAGTAGTAAAACACACAATCCAACATCAATACAAAACATTCCACAAAACAGTCTGCTACATGTGAATAACTCGAAGTTACGACTTCGTATCACCGTCCCGTGAGTTCTTACAATTATATAACGACTTTCCATACATCTCCAGCAGAAAAAATGGATGAAAGAGCAGTAAACTTACCTTAATTGTTGAATAACTCAGCTCTTATCTTGGTTCTTCAAACCCAAGGTTTTTCCTCCAACTAGAACTTAAAAAGGAGAGAAATTCAATTAGGATTTGTGGGTAATTTTTGGGAGGATTTTTGCAGAGTTTATGTCAGGTTATTATGCCCTATTATCAGTCTAATATATAAAGGAAATATGCCTTTAAAAGGCCTCTTTGTCACCTTACAGTCTGCGCAGTGTCGCAAAAAAATTCATATCTCTCTACTCCGATATCGTATTGACAAACGATTTAATGCTTTAAAAATATAGACTCATAGATCTTCAATTTGGGCGGAACACCCCATAACTCTAAGTATATTGGGTGAGAATCGTAGTTACATTTGACCCAAAGTTTTAGTTAATCTTATGAATGTAACTTGTGATGACTTTCATCGACTTTTGTTCCACAACTCGCTTGACTTTAAGCAAATAACACAGGACTATCATACGACTAACATAACTCATAACATAAGCTCCTTATCATCTTAAGCTCCCTAGTCTCACCTCAAAAGTACATGTTATAACATTCTCAACTTGTCGACTTTCGATGAAACTTATTTTCTTCAATTTCTTAGCTTCTGAACCTTCCAACCCTCTTTGTACTTCTTGTTCACTATCCTCAATATTTGTAACCTCTATGGTAAAATGATTAACTTACTTTATGTACTTTCAAGGATGATCTCTTTTTCCGAGCTTATATCAATTGACTTATGACGACTCTTACGTACGGAAATATGTGGTGTAACTTTTTCCACTGGTTCGATCACAAATACGGTCAACGGTGAACTTTTGACTTTTATATAGAGGCCGATTCGGTCGAAATTTGGTTCACAGATTTTTGTGCCAAGATGTGCGACCACTATTGTCTGAAACATGATCGAAGTTATTTAATAATAGTGTAACTATTTTTTAAAAAAAATTTACAACTCTTTCGGTTGGAAATATCTGATAACACTGTTCCGTCGGAAATTTTCGATCAGAAATACGCGATTTTTTAGTCGTGTGAATTAACATTTCTTTTTCCTCTGATTTTCTGGTTTCGAACACAGATTTTACTAACAATCGTAAGCAATTAATGAATCATTGAAAGATAGGTGATAGAAGAAAATGTTTGAAACGAGATGATTCACTATCAGCCATGGAATCAGAAATTAAAGAGGAAAAGAATTCAGACGCTAATAGAGAGGAGAATTGTAGCGGAAATCTTTTTAAGTGATGATTGAACAAGCAGTAATGTTAAAAGTTGTTGCCTCATTTTCTACTTCTGTTTCTCTTGTCGCAGTCACCGTTCTCTGGTGTACGAAACTGATGCCAAAGAATTATTGTAACTTGGTTGCTTTGTGAGCCGTTATATCGTAATATTTTAGTCTCGTTAATGAAGACGAAAGTGGAAAAAGGAAAAAAAATGACACTAGCTTTGACGAAGTGGATGTCGACCCAACAAATCAAGAATGAAATACAACCATTGCGTTGGGGAACTCACGAGGCTCCCTTGGTGGTTTACTGGAAAATAGGACAAAAGAATTGAGGAACTTGGTTGATTAGTATATTTTATGAATGTGTGGAAGAATGTGAAAATCATAATCATGATTTACATTTCACTGATAGTGAACCAAGGAGACGAGGTTATGAAGGAAAGAGGAATTGCAGAAGCAAAATAAAAGTTACTATGTTGAGAGAGTGATGAAAGACGTTGAAATAATTGAAGGAATTCAGTTAGAACTCGGCATGGAAGGCATTATACAAATGTCCAAGTAGAAAATTGACAGAACCACATAGAATGTTGGGTTCAAAGTTCAAACAGCTGCACACTCACAACCTGGCAAGGATTTTACTATGTCAGGCTGTTATTGGAAGAGATTGGAACTTTTTGCATAACAAAACGTGTTCTATTTTTTCTCACTCAACTTCTAATATTTTATGATTAATTTTTTGTCCTTTGCATGATTTCTGTGTAATTTATTCTCATAGGATAAATGTGTATTATGGGATGATCTCATATTATAAATTATATGCATGATCTGGAATAATATGATTTTAAAGGTTAATCCTATTATTCCTTGACCAAATGAAAAATATATTTAATTTAGTAACATGCATAAAATGTGTGAAAGATTAATTTCAAAGGTGTAAGACATGAATTAGGCTTATACTATTACTTGAAAGTAGTTTAGAGATCATGAATATAATATATGTAAAGATATTACATATGTTATTTGATAAGAAAATATGTCAAACTGTTGAAATATGTAGGGGTTATAATGGTTTAGTTAGAAAGCCATTTGAAAAGAAAATCAAAATACTTGTAATTTTCTATCCTTGGTTTGGAAAAAATTAAGATTTTTTATAATTTTCCACTCCCATTATGAAAACTAAAATATTCATGATTTTCTACTCTTTTTTCCAAATTAAAATCTGCGTAATTTTCTACTTGTTCATTGAGATTAAAGTATTCATGATTTTCTACTCATTTGTTGGAGATTAAAGTCTAAGTGACTTTATACTTGTTTGGGAGATTAATGTCTTAGTGATTTCTTCTCCAATATATTATTCGGTGTGAAAATTAAATACTTCACTGAATATTAGATCTGATTGTGCCAGATATTACTCGGTTTGAAGATTAAAAACTTCACCTAAATTATAGTTGTGTCAGATTGGTTTGAAGATTTAAAACTTCACCGTTATTAAGTCTGGTTCTATCGTGGCACAACCAACCGTTCCTCGGGTTGTCTCTATAAAGTAATAGGGGTACCAAAAATGAATCCTATTTTGAAGAAATATGTTTGGAATATATTGTTATCCATCAAACAACGCCCACATACATGCACTAATCCAATGTGATGACCCAAAACGTCATTCCGTATATTTTTAGCTAAATCTGTGTTCCGAGGCCGTGAAAACCTCCTTTTATCTCACCTCGATGTACGTGCACAACCCGGACGTGTAGCCGGGAAGCCGTTAAGTGGAAAATTGATAAAATGATGATGTTGTATTAATTATTTGAGTAAAGTGGACTTTGGTCAATATTTTTGGTAAACAGACCCGGACCTGTGATTTGACGGTCCCGGAGGGTCCGTAGGAAAATATGGGATATGCCCGAAATTGAATTCCGTGGTGCCAAGTCCGACAAATGAATTTTTGAAGAAAATTATTTTCTGAAAAATATAAAAAAATTTGAAAATGAGATTTGATGTGAAACCTGTGATACCAGGCCCGTATTATGGTTTCGGAGCCCGGAACAGGTTCAATATGTTTTATATGTGTTATCTGTGAAATTTGGTGGGAAACGGAAGTAGTTTGACGTGATTCGGATCGAAATTAAGAATTTAGAAGTTTAAAGGAATTTCATTGATTTTGATGTTTAATTCGATGTTCATGATGTTATTTTAGTGTTTTGGTTACTTGAATAAGTTTGTAGGATGTTTTTGAGGTGGTGTGCATAATCGGTTGGGTGCCCGAGGGCTCGGGTAAGTTTCGGATGGGTTCCGAGGTGTTTAGAGTTGAAAATTCAGTGTTGGTGCACCAGTTGTGGTGCGCCCGCACCTGCGAGCCTTGGGCCGCAGGTGCGAGACCGCAGGTGCGGATAAGCAGCCGCAAGTGCGGTCCAGCTTAGCCAGCTCAATTCCACAGGTGCGACCCATTCTTCGCAGAAGCGGTTCCGCAGGGGCGATAGTGCCTCCCCAGGTGCAGCTCTCAGTGGCTTAGTCCATTTTCGCAGGTGCGATGGATTTTCCGCACCTGCGAAAGTGCAGGTGCGACCCATGCACCGCAGGTGCGAGTGTCGGGCAGTGTTTAACTTAGATGTGCATCCGATTCTTCTTCATTTTCTTCACCAAAATAGGAGATCAAGGGCGATTTTATCTAGAGAGTTTCTTCCCAAATCGTAGGTAAGTAACCCCTAACTTGTTTCTTTCAACTTCCTACTGATTTCATCAACTTTTATCAAGAATTTCAGGGTTTTAATGGTAGAAAATTGGGGATTTGGGTAGAGTTAGTGCTTTTTGATTATTTGGGAATTTGACCTCGTTTTGGGGTTGGATTTCGAAACAAATTATATATTTTGGCTCGTGGGGGAATGGGCGATCGGGTTTTGGTCTGAACCTCTGGTTTGGACCAAGCGTGCCCGGGGTCGTATTTTGGTATTTTTGGAAGAATGATGGGAAATGTATAATTAGGCTTTGGGATTGAGTTATTGAATAATTATTAATGTTATTAAGTCAATTATGTCTAGATATTATCGTTTTGGAGTCGGATTCAAGAGGAAAGGCCGCGTTTGAGGTTTGACTTGCATTCTTGGAGCCGAGGTAAGTGTTTGGCCTACCTTAGCTTGAGGGAATAGGTATAGAGTCTTATTTTCTATGTATATTTCATGTCCAACATATAAGTGAGGTGAGGGGTACCTATATGTTGTGGTCAAGCATGCCCGTGAATCGAATTTTGATGAGTTATTTAATGTTCTTTGATATTCTCTGTGCTGTGAATTATTGGGAACCTTGGAAGTGGTACCTTTAGGTGATTTCATGACGTAGAAAGTTATTGACTATGTGTTTGGTCGAGGGTTTTACTGTTGACATTATACTTCTGAGTGAAATTGGTTATAGCTGAGTCCCTTGCCAGGGCAATAGAATTTTGTTGATTATTTATGTACATTTGAAATGTCGTATTGTTAAACTTTCATACCAATTGTTACTTTTATATTATTTATGCACGAGGGGACATGCCATACTGAGTGATTATTATTTATACACGAGGGGACATTACGTGCCGAGTGATTATTATTTATGCATGAGGGGACATTCCGTGCCGAGTGGTTATTATTTATGCACGAGGGGACATTCCGTGCCGAGTGACTTTATTATTTATGCACGAGGGAACATTCCGTGCGGAGTGATTGTGAGGCTATGCACAAGGGGTCATGCCGTGCCTTCTTCCCCGTCAGTACTTAATTCTGTTGTTTTAGCAATTGTTGCCTTTTTTTTTCCAGCATGTTCTTCCCCGTAGTTGTATTTCTTGTTTATTTCCTGCTATATTATTGAACTGCTCAGGTAATATTTGTTGTCGTGTGCTAGCCTCGTCACTACTTCGCCGAGGTTAGGCTCGGCACTTACTCAGTACATGGGGTCGGTTGTACTGATGCTACACCTGCACTTCTTTATGATGTGCAGATTACGCAGCCGGACCCAGTGGACATTGTTAGGGAGAGTGTCCTTCAGTCCATTTCAGATGACACCGTGGTAGTTCCGCATGCGTTCGTGGATCTCGGCGTCACTGTCTATCTTTCATTATGTCATCTATGTGTTTCCAGACAGATATATCATTTTATTTCAAACTGTTGTTTTTAGCTAAATCTTAGACTGGTTCGTGAGGTTGTGACTCCATTTCCGTGTTTTGTACTTAAAGGGTTTTCTTCGTTATTTACTATTGTTATTTAGATTTTGTTAATGCTTCCGCACTTTATCTCAGTTATCTAGTCAGTGTTTGTTACTTTCACTTGTTAATAAATCAATTCAGTTAACACGTTGGCTTGCCTAGAGGGTGCAACGTTAGGCTCCATCACGGCCTGAAGGTGGGATTTTGGGTCGTGACAAGATGGTATTAGAGCGCTAGGTTTCTTAGGTCTCACAACTCACTGACAAACTTGGTAGAGTCTGAGGGATCGGTACGGAGACGTCTGTACTTATCCCCCAGAGGCTGCAAAGTTAGGAATAACTTCACTTTTATTCTTTTCTGTCGTGTGATTTGAATTCTAAATGCTAATTGAGTTTCGATTCTATTCTCTCGCAGATGGCGAGAACGCGTGCCTCCTCATCTACTGATCAGCAGCCCAATTCTCCTGTTGCAACTCCTACGAGGGGCTGAGGCAGAGGACGTACTAGGGGTCGAGGCTGAGGACGTACTAGAGGCCGAGGCAGGGGCAGGGCTAAGCCCAGAGAAGCAGCCCCAGTAGAGAACCCACAGATAGACTTTGCCAATGAAGTTC
Organism: Nicotiana paniculata; assembly: GCA_005239505.1. Classification (NCBI taxonomy): domain Eukaryota; kingdom Viridiplantae; phylum Streptophyta; class Magnoliopsida; order Solanales; family Solanaceae; genus Nicotiana; species Nicotiana paniculata. The sequence goes on from ML331796.1 coordinate 95,128, forward strand.
CTACTCAAACAGTTCCAGTTGGACCAGCTCAGGTCCCATAGGGGTTCATTTCCACCCTGGTGCTTCAGGACGCTCTAGTCTGCTTAGTGGGACTCATGGAGAGTGTGTCTCAGGCCGGTCTTCTTCCTACTGCACCAGCCTTTTCTTAGGCTGGGGAGGGACCCACACTCCTGCTACTCGCACACCAGAGCAGCTAGATCCTCAGTTTTAGACTCCAACAACTCAGGCGGCCGGAGTAGCTCAGCTGGGCATTGTGGCACCGGTAATTGAGGGAGCAGCTATGTCAGCAGATGCTTTATGGATATTGGATAGATTCATCATGTTATTCACTACTACATTTACTGGTAGACCATCAGAGGATCCCAGGACTATTTGGATAGCTGTCATGAGGTTCTTCAGCACATGGGCATAGTGGAGTCCAATGGAGTTGATTTTGCTACTTTTCGTCTTTGGGGTTCCGCCAAGACTTGGTAGAGAGACTACTGTTTGACCAGGCCAACTGGGTCTGCACCATTTACTTGGGCTCAGTTCTCCGAGTTATTCTTGGGGAAGTTCCTTCCAGTAACTCAGAGGGAGGATCTTCGGAGGCAGTTTGAGCGCCTCCAACAAGGATCTATGTCTGTCACTCAGTACGAGACCAGGTTCATTACTCTACCCAGGCATGCACTTATGATACTTCCCATTGATTGTGAGAGGGTGAGGAGATTTATTGAGGGTTTAGCTCAGCCCATCAGGCTTCAGATGGCCAAGGAGTCAGGTACTGATTATTCATTCCAGGATGCGGCCAATATGGCCAGGAGGATTGAGATGATTTTGTCACAAAGTGGTGGTCAGGGGGCTGACAACAGGTTCTGTCACTTCGGTCGATTCAGTGGAGCCTCATCTAGGGGCAGGGATTCTTTCGGCAGAGGTCATCCTCCCAGACCCTATCAGTCGGCACTTCAGGTAGCTCATAGTGCACCACCAGCACCTATCAATGCACCACCGCTTCACAGCTTCCAGGGTGGTTATCAGGGTAGACAGGGCCAGTTCCAAAGTCAGCGGCCACATCAGCAGAGGCCTTGTTATTCTTGCGGTGGGTTGGGGCATATTTCTAGGTTTTGCCCCCGAGGTTTTGGTGTGTCTCAGTATCAGGGTTCCCGTGCCACGGTTCCCGCATCAGGCGCACCCCTACCCCCTCAGCCAGCTAGGGGTGGCAATCGTGGTGCCAGAGGTGGAGGTCAGACTCATAGAGGTGGAGGACATGCCACGAGAGGTAGAGGTCAGGCCGCAGTAGGTCGACCGAGTGATGTTCAGGTTGGAGGGGCTCAGCCCTGGTGCTATACTTTTCCTGCCAGGCCTGATGCTGAGGCTTTTGATGCAGTTATTACAGGTACGGTTTCAATTTGCAGCCGAGAGGCTTCGGTGTTATTTGATCCATCTCCTATTTGTCTTCATATTTTGCCCCTTATTTGACTATGCCCCGTGATTCCATGAGTACTGTTGTGCATGTGTCTACACCGGTGGGTGATTCTATAGTGGTAGATCAAGTCTACCATGCTTGCTTAGTAGTTATTGGTGGTCTGCAGACTCAGGTTGATCTTTTGCTTCTTGATATGGTTGACTTTGATGTTATATTGGGGATGGATTGGTTATCCGCATATTATGCTATTCTGGACTGTCATGCTAAGACAGTGACCTTGTCCTTGCCAGGGGTACCTCGTTTGGAGTGGAGAGGGACTCCTAGTCATTCTTCTTGTCGAGTTATTTCTTATATGAAGACTCGGCGCATGGTTGAGAAGGGTTATTTTGCCTATCTGGCCTATGTTCGTGATTCTAGCGCCGAGGTTCCTTCCCTGGAGTCTGTGCCTGTGGTTCATGAGTTTCTAGAGGTATTCCCTGCTGACCTGCCGGGTATGCCACCCGATAGGGATATTGATTTTTGTATTGAGGTAGCTCAGGGCACCCAGCCTATTTCTACTCCGCCGTGTCGTATGGTCCTGCCAGAGTTGAATGAATAGTTGCAGGATTTGTTGGATAACGGCTTTATTAGTCCCAGTGTTTCTCCGTGGGGTGCCCCAGCGTTGTTTGTCAAAAATAAAGATGGATCGATGAGGATGTGCATTGACTGCCGGTAGTTGAACAAGGTTACTATTAATAATAAGTAAACTTTGTCGAGGATTGATGATTTATTCGACCAGCTTCAGGGTGCTTCAGTGTTTTCCAAGATTGACTTGATATCTGGTTACCATCAGTTGAAGATTAGGGCGTCTGATGTCCATAAGACAACCTTTCGTACTCGGTATGGGCATTATGAGTTCTCGGTGATATCATTTGGGCTGACAAATGCCCCTGCTACTTTTATGGAGTTAATGGACCGAGTGTTCAGGCCTTATTTGGACTCGTTCGTTATTGTTTTCACTGATGATATATTGATATACTCTCACAGTTGAGAGGAGCACGAGCAATACCTTAGAGTCATCCTCCAGACTCTGGGGGGATAATCAGATGTATGCCAAATTCTCCAAGTGTGAGTTTTGGTTGAGTTCGGTTGCATTTCTAGGTGTGGTATCGTCAGATGGTGTTCAGGTGGATCCCAAGAAGATTTTAGCAGTTAGAGATTGGCCTAGACCCACCTCAGCTACCGAGATCCCGAGTTTCTTGGGCTTAGCAGGTTATTACCGCCAGTTTATGGAGTGTTTTCATCCATTGCAGCCCCAATGACCAGGTTGACTCAGAAGAGTGCTCAGTTCAGGTGGTCTGATGAGTGTGAGGCGAGCTTTCAGAAGCTCAAGACAGCCTTGACCATGGCATCAGTGTTAGTGTTGCCCACAGGATCAGGACCGTATACTGTGTATTGTGATGCTTCACGGGTTGGGCTTGGTGCAGTGTTGATACAGGACGGCAAGGTTATAGCCTATGCTTCTCCTCAGTTGAAGATTCATGAGAAGAACTATCCAGTTCATGATTTGGAGCTTGCAACTATCGTTCATGCATTGAAGATTTGGATGCACTATCTGTATGGGGTGCCATGTGAGGTGTTCACTGACCATAAGAGCTTGCAGTATCTGTTCAGACAGAAGGAGTTGAACATGAGGCAGAGGAGATGGTTACAGTTGCTGAAGGATTATTATATTACCATTCTTTATCATACGGGAAAGGCCAATGTGGTGGACGATTCTTTGAGCCGGAAGTCAGTCAGTATGGGAAGTCTAGATTATTTAGCAGTCGGAGAGCGACCTCTTGCATTGGATGTTCAGGATTTAGCCAACCTATTTGTGAGGTTGGAGGTTTCTGAGACTGGCAGTGTGTTGGCCCATACCGTGGCCCGTTCTTCGTTGTATGATCGTATTCGGGCCAGACATTATGATGATCGTTATCTATGTATTCTTAGAGATACAGTTCGGCACGGAGGTTCCAAGAAGGTCACAATTGATGATGATGGTGTTTTGAGGATGCAGGGTCGCATTTATGTGCCTGATATTGATGGCATTCGTGAGTTGATTCTTCAAGAGGCCCATAGATCCCGGTATTCCATCCATCCGGGAATCGCAAAGATGTACCAGGACTTGCGGCAGCACTATTGATGGCGGAGGATGAAGAAGGATATTGTAGCTTATGTAGCTCGGTGCCTGAACTGTCAGTAGGTTAAGTACGAGCACAGAGACCCGGTGGTTTGATGCAGCAGATTCAGCTTCCCGAGAGGAAGTGGGAGCGTATCACCATTGACTTTATAGTTGGACTCCCACGGACTCAGAGGATATTTGATGCAGTATGGGTCATTGTGGATAGGCTGACCAAGTCAGCGCACTTCATCCCAGTATCAGTTTCGTATTCAGCAGGGAAATTGGCAAAGATATATATGAGTGAGCTTGTTATATTGCATGGTGTGCCCATATCCATTATATCAGACCGAGGTACTGAGTTTACCTCTCATTTACGGAGAGTGTTTCAGCGAGAGTTGGGCACACAGATTGATTTGAGCAAAACATTTCATCCTCAGACGGACAGACAGTCCGAGCGTACTATTTAGATTTTTGAGGATATGTTGCGATCTTGTGTCATTGACTTTGGTGGCTCATGGGACCAGTTCTTTCCTTTAGCTGAGTTTGCCTACAACAACAGCTATCAGTCGAGCATTCAGATGGCTCCGTATGAGGCGTTGTATGGTAGGCGGTGTCGGTCTCCAATCGGATGGTTTGAGCCGGCAGAGGCTATATTGTTGAGTTATGAGTTAGTCCAGGATGCCTTGGACAAGGTGAAAATCATTCAGGATAGACTTCGTATAGCTCAGTCCAGGCAGAAGAGTTATGCGAATCGCAGAGTTTGAGAGTTGGAATTTATGATGGGAGACCGGGTATTTCTTCGGGTGTCGCCCATGAAGGGCGTGATGAGATTCAGAAAGAAGGGCAAGATGAGCCCTAGGTGCATTGGTCCATTTGAGATTCTGGATAAGGTGGGAGAGGTGGCCTACAGACTTGCCTTGCCACCGAGTTTATCATCTGTGCATCCGGTATTCCACGTATCTATGCTTCAGAGGTATATTGCAGATCCATCTCATGTACTTGACTTCAGTGGTGTAAAGTTGGACAAGGATTTGACTTATGAGGAGGAGCCGGTAGCCATATTAGCTCGCCAGGTTCGTCAGTTGAGATCGAAGAGTTATCCTTCGGTTCGTGTTCAGTGGAGAGGTCAGCCTGTTGAGGAAGCTACGTGGGAGTCCGAGTTCAATATGCGGAGCCGATATCCCCATCTTTTCCCCGCTTCAGGTATTCTTCTATGTCCGTTCGAGGACGAACGATTGTTTTAGAGGTGGAGATTATGATGACCCAAAAGGTCATCCCGCGTAATTTTAGCTAAATCAGTGTTTCGAGGTCGTGAAAACATCCTTTTATCTCACCTCGATGTGAGTACACAGCCCGGGCGTGTAATCGGGAAGCCGTTAAGTGGAAAATTGATAAAATGATGATTTTGCATTAATTATTTGAGTAAAGTTGACTTTGCTCAATATTTTTGGTAAACGGATCCAGACCCGTGATTTGACGGTCCCGGAGGGTCCGTAGGAAAATATGGGACTTGGGCGTATGCCCGGAATTGAATTCCCTGGTGACAAGTCCGAGAAATAAATTTTTGAAGAAAATTATTTTCTAAAAAATATAAAGGTTTTTTAAAATGAGATTTGATGTGAAACATGTGATACCAGGCCCGTATTATGGTTCCGGAGCCCGGAACAGGTTCAATATGTTTTATATGTGTTATCTGTGAAATTTTGTGGGAAACGGACGTAGTTTGACCTGATTCGGATAAAAAATTGAAACTTTAAAAGTTTTGGAAGTTTAAAGGAATTTCATTGATTTTGAGGTTTAATTCGATGTTCATGATGTTATTTTAGTGTTTTGGTTACTTGAATAAGTCCGTAGGATGTTTTTGAGGTTGTGTGCATAATCGGTTGGCAGCCCCGAGAGCTCGGCTAAGTTTCGGGTGGGTTCCGGAGTGCTTAGAGTTGAAAACTTAGTGCTGGTGCACCAGTTCTGGTGCGCCCGCACCTGCGAGCCTTGGGCCGCAGGTGCGAGACCGCAGGTTCGGATAAGCAGCCGCAGGTGCGGTCCAGCCCAGCCAGCCCAATTCTGCAGTGCGACCCATTCTTCGCAGAAGCGGTTCCGCAGGTGCGGCCCTCAGTGGCTTAGCCCATTTCTGCATGTGCGATGGATTTTCCGCACATGCGAAAGCGTAGGTGTGACCCATGCACCGCAGGTGCGACCTATGCACCGCAGGTGCGACCCGTGCATCGAAGGTGCGAGGGTCGGGCAGTGTTTAAGTTAGATGTTCATCCGATTCTTCTTCATTTTCTTCACCAAAATAGGAGGCCAAAGGCGATTTTCTCTAGAGAGTTTCTTCTCAAATCGTAGGTAAGTAACCCCTAACTAGTTTCTTTCAACTTCCTAATGATTTCATCAACTTTTATCAAGAATTCCAAGGTTTTAATGGTAAAAAATTGGGGATTTGGGTAGAGTTAGGGCTTTTTGATTATTTGGGAATTTGACCTCGTTTTGGGGTCGGATTTCGAAACAAATTATATATTCGGGCTCGTGGGGGAATGGGTCATCGGGTTTTCGTCCGAACCTTGGGTTTGGACCAAGCAGGCTCGGGGTCGAAGTTTGGTATTTTTGGAAGAATGATGGAAATGTATAATTAGGCTTTATGATTGAGTTATTGAATAATTATTGATGTTATTAAGTCAATTATGTCTAGATGTTATCGTTTTGGAGTCAAATTCAAGAGGAAGGCCGCGATTGAGGCTTGACTTCTATTCTTGGAGCTGACGTAAGTGTTTGGCCTACCTTAGCTTGAGGGAATAGGTATAGAGTCTTATTTTCTATGTGTATTTCATGTCCAACATATAGGTGAGGTGACGGGTGCCTATATGTTGTGGTCAAGCATGCCCATGAGTCGAATTTTGATGAGTTATTTAATGTTCTTTGATATTCTCTGTGCTGTGAATTATTGGGAACCTTGGAAGTGGTACCTTGAGGTGATTTCATGATGTAGAAAGTTATTGACTATGTGTTATGTCGAGGGTTTTACTGTTGACATTATACTTCTGAGTGAAATTGTTTATAGCTGAGTCCATTACCGGGACAATAGCTTTTGTTGATTATTTATGTACATTTGAAATGTCGTATTGTTAAACTTCCATACCAATTGTTACTTTTATATTCTTTATGCACGAGGGGACATTCCATGCTGAGTGATTATATACACGAAGGGACATTCCGTGACGAGTGATTATTATTTATGCACGAGGGGACATTCCATGCCGAGTGAATATTATTTATGCACGAGGGGACATTCTGTGCTGAGTGAGTTTATTATTTATGCACGAGGAAACATTTCGTGCGGAGTGATTGTGAGCCTATGCACGAGGGGTCATGCCGTGCCTTCTCCTGTCTATTTTACTTGTTTCGAGTTGTTACTTCCTGTTTTACTTCTACATTCCAGTCAGTACTTAATTCTGTTGTTTTAGCAATTGTTGCCTTTTTTCCCCAGCATGTTCTTCCCCGTAGTTGTATTTCTTGTTTATTTCCTGCTATATTATTGAACTGCTCAGGTAATATTTGTTGTCGTGTCCTAGCCTCGTCACTACTTCGCCGAGGTTAGGCTCGGCACTTACTCAGTACATGGGGTCGGTTGTACTGATGCTACACCTGCACTTCTTTATGATGTGCAGATTACGCAGCCGGACCCAGTGGACATCGTTAGGGGGAGTGTCCTTCAGTCCATTTCAGACGACACCGAGGTAGTTCCGCAAGCGTTCGTAGATCTCGGTGTTACTGTCTATATTTCATTCTGTCATCTATGTGTTTCCAGAAAGATATATCATTTTATTTCAAACTATTATTTTTAGCTAAATCTTAGACTGGTTCGTGAGGTTGTGACTCCATTTCTGGGTTTTGTACTTAAAGGGTTTTCTTCGTTATTTGCTATTGTTATTTAGATTTTTTTAATGCTTCCGCACTTTATCTCAATTATTTAGTCAGTGTTTGTTACTTTCACTTGTTAATAAATTAATTCAGTTAACATGTTGGCTTGCCTAGCGGGTGCAACGTTAGGCGCCATCACGGCCTGAAGGTGGGATTTCGGATCGTGACAAGATGGTATTGAAGAAATAAAGAATAGGTCATTAAGGGAAAATGATGAATGCTTTGTTGATAAGTTCTAGTTTATTCCATAACTTATAGGGGAATCTATTCTTATAGCTAACCGAATACTCAATCAAGTTCCCGATAGAAAAACAAAATCCATTCTATATGAAAATGAAAAGGAAGAAAGCCCCACTTGAAATATTTTAAAGTATGGGAATATTTGATTAAAATGCAAGTCCTAAACCTAAAAGGTTAAATACATGACCAAAAATCGTTTATTGTATTGTCATAAGATATGCAACAAACAAAAAACATATCGATTTCTAGTTCACAAATCAGAAAATCCGGGGATTCATATTTATATGATGATAGAATCAGATAATACTGAATTCTTTAAGAATATCTATTCATATGAATAAAGTAATGTGGGTCGTTTAGTAAAAAATTTAAGTGATCTCGAAATAATTAAAATAAATTACACCTAATGAGGTGAATCTAAGATGTAGTAAACGTCAAAGGATAATTATTTCCTTTGGATCAGATTTCCTGACATTCTTGTTGGAAAATGAGCTGTAAACTTTGAAAGAAGTTATGTCTTCCTCGGAAAGAAGCAATCAATAGTGAGATAGAAACCATATTAAATAACATACTTGGGAGTTAGTTGATCTTACTCTAGGGAACAAATCATTGGGTTCCAAATGAATTTTCAAAAGGAAAATAAAAATGATGGCACTATTGACATGTATAAGGCAAGACTTATTGTCAAAGAATATAAACAACGAGAAGTCATTGACAATTTCAAAATATACTCATTGGTTATGAGTATTGATGTTTTATACTTCAATACCACACAAAAGAGGGCGAGGGGGTGGTAATTTGTCCAGTGACAATTTTTTCGCTTATACTGATTATAGAAGGACCTGGTTCTTCTAAGTGTTCCTTAACCTATTATTTCTGAAATAGTCAATGCAGAAAGTAAAGAACACAAGTATTTTACATTGAAAACACCTGGCTCAAAAGGTGAAAAAATCACTACCTATTTCTCAGTAGGATTTTTTCAAACTCTTCACTAAATTACTGAGCCAAAAACTGCATTTACAAAAATACTTTTGTAAACCTAGGACTAACTCTAATCCCTTGTAGAAAACAGCCTTTAACTGTTGCGGCAACTCCAAGTTAACTCTAACTTGAATACACTGAGTACCTATTACAAATGCCTCTTGATAAAGCTAAAAGGAACAATATAAAAACACCTACTACACTTGAACTAGAATAAAAGACAGACACTAGGAACTGGTTCTTCTATCTGGTTCATGTAGCTTCAGGCTTGCACACTTGAATTGTCACGCCCTAAATCGATAGACCGCAACGGGAATCAGGTACCTTACTCAACCGAATACCAACATAGCGTTTCTTTTTGTTTCATGCTATCACAAGTAAATGAGGCGGAAAGGTTGCCGTAGGATGATTAGAATAAAACATGTAATACCAACTTATACATAAGACATATGGGTCTATAAGACCAAAATGATCACTTGTATACTAAACATAGGCCGAAAAGTCGATACAATCTTTTACGTACATGACATATTTATACAAGCCTCTAAGAATACATAACCGTCATAAGACAGGGACATGGCTCCGACATACCGATCAATACGTGTCCAATGCATACTGACGAAATAGGCAACTCTGGAGTAAATGGAGCGCACCAACACCTTTCGCTGAGTTGATAGCTTACTTGGAGGACTCTCGACCTGTCTATTGGGACCTGTGGGCATGAACGTAGCGTCCCCAGGCAAAAGGGACGTCAGTATAAATAATATACCGAGTATGTAAGGAATGAAAATTAATAAATAATAGACATGAGAGAAATATGGAGTAAAAGACTCAACATGTAAGTATGAATAACTTTATGAATCATTAATATTAATTATAATGTCATGCATATGTGTATAAATGTCGAACAATGCATGGGTATATGCGTTCATAACATCATCAAGCCTCTGAGGGCATCCCATCATATCATCTTGGGCACTGTAGGCAAATCATCAACTTATCCCATCAGAATTAACTTTGTTAATTAGAAGGCTTAAGCTACATCAAAATTAACTTCGTTCCATTGCTAAACTCAATTTCATTAATTTGCATATTCTATAGTTACCTGCACAAGTTCATGTTAACTTTATTTCGAGTTATTATCTAATATGAAGTATTTTGTTTAGAAGGACTGTATTTGTTTATCTATAATATTTTAGATATCGCTTCAGTCTTTGATTAACTTACTCCCTTTTCTTTGTCCAAGTACATAACCATGCAACTCAATTCTATATTTGGATGTTATCATTTTAATTTATCAAAGCAAGAGTCTCAGTGAAATGAAATTGAAAAGTATATTCTAAGTAAATTTAGTTTTAAAATTTTAATTTCAGTGAGAAATCTTTCAACTAACACATAAGGTTTAGCTTTTAAATTTAATTATACTCCAGAATTATACTCCAGAATTACTAAAATTATACTCCAGAATTACTAAAATTATTACATGTAAATAGTGTCACATATAGAGCTAATAAACCAGTCAAGAGGGGTCATTTATATTTAAAATGTAACACAAAATCATCTACACATATACATATATACACATATACATATAATAATGTGTGTGCGCGTGCATTCATATGTACATGTTGCATTATATTGTTTGTCATGCACAAAAAAATATTAATAACTTTTATATTGAAGAAAAATTATCATTGGAACAACTTTACAAAGGAAGGATAAATCACTCAACCAATATAAAAGATACACGCTTCGAAGAAACACGGCTGGAGTACCAAAAAAAAATGGTTTTCAAATATTTTATTAGCTAGAGTATGAAAACAGACGCGTGTTTCATGTAATAGCTTATAGATTGACTTTCTTTAATTTAGTAGTACATTTTAAAAAATATTTGTAGTTAATATTAATATATTTTCTTATGTGAATTTGGGAGATATTTGTAATTTGTCGTCATCATCATCGTATATTCATAAGTTGCAAAAAATTCTTGAATGCATCTTAAATTCTTGAATGCATCTTTTGTCGTCCTAATAAGGAAAATGACTCTGTATAGCTGCTCTCAAAATAATAGTTGAAAATAATACATAATTTGTAGGTGTGTGTGTATGTATGTGTTATACAAAAATTATATAAATTTTATACACTTTTTCGACTATCGAACGTAAATAGTTTCTGGCACGGGCAAAAAGTGATAATACCCATCGTAATAAGCTATCATTCGACGATCCATATTCATTATTCAGATAAATTAGTGTTTTATTCTTCTAAATATAGTTACTTTGTCAAAGCCTTATTTCAATAATATTAATATTATACAAAACTTGTATATTACATGGCTCGACATACACATGCAACGCACGTGCCGAGAAACTAGTATATATATATATATATATATATATATATATATATATATATATATATATATATATATATATATATATATATATATATATATATATATATANATGTGTGTGTATGTATGTATATATATATATACATATATACGTGTATATAACACCGTCTGGTCATGGGCCAATGTACATGTATAAATAAATGCAATGCATGATAAGTACGTCAATAAAATCTTTCGGGATGTCATAAGACCATTATGCCTTTGATTAATATCATGAAGTAAACTTTATCAACTTACATATTTTCTGAGACCCATGAACAGATGATAGAATAATAAGACATATGGGAATCAAGAACAAAAACATCTCTAGCATTTCTATGAATAGAGTCATTTATGGAAGTTGTGCATTTGTTCGTTTTGTTTGTATCGTATGGATCATGCCAAAAGAAAGAAGGGATAGCCTTAACATATCTGAATCGATTCCCTTGACAATCTCTCTAGCACACATTAATTGGGATAAAACACGTGACGACAAGAACGGAATAGAGAAAAATCCGTATGATATTATTGAGAAAGATTGCATCATACTCCCTTATAATTGCAAAATCTCACGTTGCTTTGAATTGGCGAAGATCTTTCGTTACTTATGTTGATATATGCAGATGCATATTAGAATGTCTCATGTAGTTTACGTTGGTTATTCATGACTTCTTAAGGTTGAGAAGTTTCATGACTTCTTAAGGTTATTCATGACTTCTTAAGGTTGAGAATCTCACGTTGCTTAACCATTAACCTTGAATCCTTAATCTTTGTCACATAATCCATAAGATTTAAGAGTCATAAAGCTTGGGTGGCTTGTTTCCACGTGGGGTTCTTCAATTATCTAAAGATTTTAATTAATTTCTCACTAAAAGTTATTAATTGCCTAATTATTCGCATAATTAAGAATTATCTCGACTTACTTAAAATTTCACTCACTTTTAACATACTTTATACACCTTACTATTATAGTCATGTGGTACCTTGTATGGCACTAGTCCATAAATATTGGGTATTTTAGCTCAGGCCATATTTCATCCAAAATTGTCAAACTTCGACGAAATTCATCTTCCTCGATTTGCGTACCACCTCACCTTCACGAATTTATTTATCCCTTGTTTGAAATAGCGTAATACTTATTATCCCAAAATAATCTCATTCCCGAATTTACGTCGACTCACTTACGACGAAACTTTAACATACGAAAATTTGGGATGTAACATCTCATTTTCGAGCTTTCATCAATTTATTTATGGCGTATTTTCACGTACGAAAATATGGGGTGTAACATCATTCCCCCCTTTGTAACGTTCTTCCTCGAATGTTGACTGATGCACTTATCATTCTCATAACCCATAACTCTTACAAATACTTTAGTACTCCTCTTGCCATCTAGGCAACTGTTTTGTGAATGAATCCCAAATGCCAGGGCATTCCCCTCTTTAGGTCTCTTTCTCACACCACGACTCATGATCGGAATCCTTCCAATCTTGTAACTGTTGCTACATTTTATCATGAAGCCTGTACAACTCTGACTTTGTAAGTGCGCCTATGCAAATCTTCTCTCCTTTTTTGCTCCAGCTTTTAGCCAATCTCTAGGCCTCACTTTGTAAACATATGCAAAGCTTAATAAGATGTCCCTCTGGGGATCTATACTGATGTTCTTTGCTCGGTACTTTGTCAAACTTACGAATATTGCTATATCTTATTTCATTGATTCGTTTATCCATCTGTATGACTTTACGACATCAAGGTAGGTCTTACTATATTATAGCTTTTACTTCAATTTATCGTTGCTGAGGTCTGCTAGCAAATTCCAGATTACTCTCGTTGCTTATCCAATATGCATAAGTCTAAGTCCTTTCATGCTTCCTCATTATTGTTCATCTTAAGAATGAAGGCCTTATCTTATTTCATACTTTGTAAATTTTATCCCTCTATTGTTGATTCTCCTCAATATTGATCTACCATCTACCACTGATAATTGAAACTTCTTATGTAATACCATACCACTAGGGCTTACGTTGCATCGAGGATTATTTGAAGTGATTTTCCTGATCCACTTAGCAGCGATATTTTACTTCAATAGTATTTTAAAGCATCCCAATATGATTCACCTTACGTGGGTATTTTAGTCCCGTACCATTCATAAATTCCTCTTTAAATCATTACTCAATCGAAGGCCCAAACATCATCCTTTATCTGTCAGAATTACACCCTCATTCTACTACCAGGGCAGCATTCTCTCCCTTCTAAATGCTACTAGTCTTAGACTCCTTTGAGTTCGTTCAGGCTATATTATGCTTTCTATAACTTAGAGAAACCATCAGATCCCTTGTTTTCACGGGCTTAATCCGAGGACTTCTCATTTTCGTCACCTTCTCACTTGCCCTATTTTTTATCCTTACTCCTATTTCTAAAACCTTGTCGTTCTATCATACTTTATCTTGCGACCGATTTCCTTATGCTTTTCTGGAACATCAAGCGAGACATCACATCTTCTCTAACTCTTCTTTTACTCTCTTAACTTAACCTCTCGATACCTAGAAACCATAGGCTGGAATATATGCCACTGACGATGCCGCTATCATTCCTGGATATTGAATCCCCGCGCTTCTAGCCCGAAATATGGACTATTCACAACCTTCTGCATTTGAGTATCTCGTACGTTTTTCACCTTTACCTTAATACCTTAAAAGCTTTCATCGTATATTATATTTTTTTCATGACCTCTCTTCCACATAGGTATAAATCACGTCCATAACTTAAAGCTCTATAATAATACTTGCACCTCTGGTGCATACACAATACGGTTGGAGCTTCGTACTGACTTCTTATGAGGTTGATACTTTTCTAATTGGCTTTATCACAGTGCGGTTATATAATATGGTTTTTGTACTTTCTCTCTTGTACCTCTGATATTAAGATGATACCTACAATGTTATTAATCGCGATTTCTATAATTTTCTGGGTCCAATAACGTAACGACCCGGCCGGTCGTTCCCATAGTTTATCCCATTTCCCCTATTTCTTCTTCATTTCTTGTGTGGTTCATCTCTTTTGTGTGGTTTTAGGTTGGTTGACTCGGGTTCAGAATGATCGTGCTGAGAATTACGGCACTTAGTCTCTTAAATGAGCTCAATAGTTGGAAAAGTCAACCAGGAATTGACTTACCGATAAACGACCTCGGAATGTAGATTTTATGGCTCGGATAGCTTCGTAACGTGATTTGGGTCTTAGGGGTGTGTTCGGAATGTAGTTTTGAGGTCCGATGTAGAATTAGGCTTGGATTGGCGCAAGTTAAATTTTGTCGATTTTTGGTCGGCAGTGGAAAATAGGCTATCGGGGTCGGAATGAAATTCTGAAAGTTGGAGCAGGTTCGTAGCGTTATTTTGGAAGTGTGTGCAAATTTTCATATCATTCGGACGAGGTTTGGTTAGTTTCGGTATCGTTGGCGAATTTTGGAAGTTTGAATATCTTTAGGCTTGAATCATGGGTTGAATTGGTGTTTCGATGTTATTTTGGGTGTTCGGAGAGTTCGACTAAGTCCGGGTGATCATTTATGACTTGTTTATATTTTTGGTTGGGGTCCCTAGGGCCTCGGGTTGCGTTCGGATGGGTAACGACATGATTTTTGGCATTTTGGAGTTACTAGTGGGAAACTTTCTGGTGTTTTCGCACCTGCGGATGGGGAACCGCAGGTGCAAGCCTGCAGAAGCAGACGAGGCTCCACAAATGCGGAAGTTTTCTTGGTCATCAAAGGTCGTAGGTGCGAGACTTGGACCGCACCTGCGGAGTCGCAGGTGCGGACGATTTTTGGCAGGGGCGGAAGAGGGGGACCTGGCCAAGGAGCCCAGGTGCGTACGCCTGGTCGCGACTGCGAGCCCGCAGGTGCGAGAATAGGGCCGGAGGAGCGGAAGTCCGAAATTAAGTCATTTTCGTAGGTACGCATCTGGACCGCAGGTGCGAGTCCGCAAGTGCGAGAAAAGGA
Source organism: Nicotiana paniculata (assembly GCA_005239505.1). NCBI lineage: Eukaryota > Viridiplantae > Streptophyta > Magnoliopsida > Solanales > Solanaceae > Nicotiana > Nicotiana paniculata. The sequence continues at coordinate 110,192 of ML331796.1, forward strand.
CCACATGTGCGGTCATCGCTGGGCAGAACCTATAAAAAGAACCCTTAGCGAATTTTGGTCATTCGGGTTTGAAGCTTTTGAAGGGTTTTTGAAGAGGGAAATCGATAGTTCTTAATTGAGGTAAGGATTTTGTACTTAAAACTCGTTTATTTGTGATTAAAGGTCGGATTAGTGGTGGAACTTTGGGGGAAAACAGTGTTTAAATAGGTAATTTGGGCTTGTGATTTAGAGACCTTAAAATGAGAAATTGAGGGGTCATTTGGATTCCGATTTCAGTGTTCTTGGTATGTATAGACTCGTTAGACGATGAGGATTTTTGTGGTGTAAATTTGATCGAGTTCCCAATTTCGTTATTTTTGAGTATTTCTGATAAATTTCGATTAGGTTTCGTTCCTTGGCATATTACAATGATATACATCTGATTTTTGGTAGATTTGGAGCACTCGGAGGCTGAATTTAGAGGCAAAGGCACTGTAGAATAGTATTCTAGCCGGTTTTGAGGTAAGTAACGTTTCCAAACTTTGTTCTGAGGGTTCGGAACCCCGAGCTAAATGATTTATGACTATAATTGAGGTGACGTACATGCCAAGTGATGTCCGTGCGGGCGTACACCGAGTATTTGTGGCCTGGCTTATCCCATGGCACCGCTTAGTGATTATTCCCTGATGATATATGTGCTTCTGTTAATGTGGTAATTGTGAACCTGTTAGAAATCGTGTTAAGTATAAATGCTAGGCTTCACGCCGAAAATGCTAAGACTCGAGTGGTCGTATATTACTGTCTCATTTTGTGATTATTTGATTTCATATACTCAGTCCTGTTATTATAGCATACCACTTCATATCTCAGTCTCAGTATTGTTAATTATATGCATACTTATCATTCTTTCGGGATGATGGATGCATCTGTGATCCATGTGAGTGAGACTAAAGAGTAATGACTAAGTGAGGCTGAGAGCCTGTTATTGAGACAATTATGAGATCGGACTGCACACCGTAGTGATATTAAATCATGCCTTCATGGTCTTGATACAGCACTTGGGCCACTAGGCCCCTCCAGAGTCTTTACACCCCTAGTGAGCGCATTGATGTTGAAGGATGGATTTTCCCTTGGCATGGATTGTGTCCGAAGTGGATGTTATGTGAGGGATGGATCGTCCCTGGACATGGATCTTTTCCGAGTGTTGTATTCCGGAGATGGACTTTCTTCTTGGGCTGGATTGACCTTTTTCCTCAGTATGGAGCAACTACGGTCACCAATGATTATGTACATTCCGGTATGGACTTTTCCCTGGGCCTGAGAGCCATATACGGTACTGATTGGACTATTGTGTGAGGTTCGTGAGCACTAGGTGCATATCCACACTGGTTTCATACATATATTTTATGATGGCATGTAGAGTATAATGGCATAATTGAAATATTTACTCATTCTGATAAACTGTTAGCATGTCTTATTTCTGTATACTGTTTATCCACTGTATTATAAAATTCTGAGGTTTTGTCCGTCACTATCTCTCAGCCCATAGTTTGGGTTCGTTACTCCTGAGTTGGTGTACTCACGTTACCCCCTGCACCTTGTGTGCAGATCCAGGTACACCGGGACCCGGTAGTGGATATTGAGCAGCTGTCAGAGTTTTCCTTGGAGTTGTCGAGGTAGCAGCTAGCGATTGCGACCTCGTCTTCTCTTCCTTATTCCACCTGTTGCACTTATTTTGAGACTATGTTGTGTATTTCTTCATTGTTCAGTTTTTTTTATATAGCAGCTCTGACTGAATGACACTGGATCCGGGGTTGGAAATTTTAAATTTTCATTTCAAATATTGTTTTTAAAACTTCAGAATCTTAGTATTATCAATAATTTCTTTTAAAATTGTATTTTTACTGGAAACTGAATTTAGCTTAGATGAAAGGGGCGGCTTTCCTGGTTCCACGACAGGTGCCATCATGACTCCGAAATCAGGTCGTGACAAGATGGTATTAGAGCTCTAGGTTAAATGGGTGTCACCATTCATGAGCAGGTTTAGTAGAGTCTTGCGGATCGGTACGGAGATGTCTGTACTTATCTTCGAGAGGCTACAGAACCCTTAGGAAAAATCCCACATTATTGAATTATGTCGTGCGACTCTGTTGAATTCTGGAACTAAAATTCTTTTGTTTTAATTCTCTCACAGATAGTGAAGACTCGTGCTACCGATCGTGGTCATCAGACACCAGCAGGACCAGCTGGAGGTTGAGGCCGTGGCAGAGAAAGGGGTGCAGCCGGCTCAGCAGCCGGAGTAGTACCTGTGGACCCTCACACTGCTCAGGATCAGGTCCCCGCAGTTGAGATCCCAGCGGGATAGACGCAGGCACCAGCAGTGTGCATTGTGATTCCGGGTCTTCAGGACACCCTAGCCCAGATTTTGACGGTATGCACCAGCCTGGCACAGGCTGTCGCCATGTCTACTGCCGCTACTTCTCAGGCCGGGGAGGCACTCAAACTCCAGCTGCCCAGACACCTGAACAGGTTACTCAAGGGCTTCAGACACCGGAGATAGTTCCAGTCCAGCCGATTTCCCCAGACCGGGATTTTGTGGTCCCAGCTTTCGCAAATGACGAGCAACGCAGGTTAGAGAGGCTTAGTAGACTCCAGCCTCTGATTTTTAGTGGTACTGAGGGCGAGGATGCCCAGGGCTTCTTGGAAAAGTGTCATAGGATCCTTCGCACATCAGGGATACTAAAGGCTAGTGGGGTCCCATTTACTACCTTCCAGTTCGCAGGAGCTGCACTCGTTTGGTGGGAGGCCTATAAGAGGTGTAGACCTGCTGATGCAGCGCCCTTTACCTAGCGTCAGTTCTCTATTCTGTTCCTGGAGAAGTATATATCACAGTCCTGTAGGGAGGAGCTGCGTAGGAAGTTCGAGTAGTTGCGCCAGGAGGACATGACCGTGATGCAGTATTAGATGAGGTTCTCCGAGTTGGTCCGCCATGCTATTTGGCTAGTTCCCACGGATAGGGAGAGGATCAGGCTCGATTTTATGCACTTTCAGCCAGACCGGATGCGATGGCTTCTAATGCCGTGATCCCAGGTATTGTCTCAGTTTGTCACGAGAATCTTTAGTTTTTCATTGATTTCGATTTTTAATATTCACATGTTCATCATATTTTAGCTCATTCTATGGATACGCCCCGTGAATCTTTTGTTACATATGTTCATGTGCTCGCCCTTGTGGGTGATGTTGTTGTTACGGACTGCGTGTGTCGGTTCTGTGTGGTACCTATTGGGGGTATGGAGACCCGGGTGGATGTGCCGTTTCCGAGTATGGTCGGTTTCGACATAGTTTGATCATACAGATGATGATACTTTAAGGTATGACTTGATGTAGGTGTTTTCCACCGAATCAGATTGTTTGACTCTGTAGAGCTATTGTGAGGGTGTCACTTAATGGCTATTGGATTTGTCTGTGCTCCGGGATGATCTAGGGGTGACCTGTCCCTGCTTCGAGGAGCGGTGATTCGTTGGTTTTAGGCACACATGGTGCGGTTCTGTTGTGGCCTTCTAGAGGAGTTGATTAAGGTAAAGTAGTTGGGTATCATAGAGTTTGGACGTATGATTTGTGTTATTTCAGATTCGTGTGATTTGTTTCAGGCATATACGGTGTGTGGAGGTGTGATTTTAATCTTGTCGATGAGTTCTGATGTGGAATTTGGGTTCTAAGGCGTAAGGGATTAGGTTGGATATAGTGGCATTCAAATGTGTTGTATTATTAGATCGATGTAGGGTATGATGATGTGGGGTCACCCCCGGGTATGTGCATGGTAAGGTTATTCGGCGGGTTGATGCCTTTTGGAAAAACTCTTGGCACGTTCGAAGATGAACGTTTGTTTAAGAGGGGGAGAATGTAACGACCCGGCCGGTCATTATGAGAGGTAGCCTGTTTCCCTCATTTCTCCTTCGTTTCTTCTGTGGTTCATCTCTTTTGTGTAGTGTTAGGTTGGTTGACTCGGGTTCAGAGTGGTCGTGGTGAGAATTAAGGCACTTAGTCTCTTAAATGAACTCAATAGTTGGAAAAGTCAATCGGGAATTGACTTATAGGTAAACAACCTCGGAATGTAGATTTTATGGCTAGAATAGCTTCATTAGGTGATTTGGGACTTAGAAGAGTGTTCGGAATGTAGTTTTTAGGTCCGGTGTAGAATTAGGCTTGAATTGGCGAAAGTTAGTTTTTGTCGATTTTCGGTCGGCAGTGGAAAATAGGCTATCGGGGTCGGAATGGAATTCCAGAAGTTGGAGAAGGTTTGTAGCGTCATTCTGGCTGTGTGTGCAAATTTTCATATCATTCGGACGAGATTTGCTTAGTTTCGGCATCGTTGGCGAATTTCGAAAGTTTGAATATCTTTAGGCTTGAATCATGGGTTGAATTGGTGTTTTGATGTTATTTTGGGTGTTTCGAGAGTTCGACTAAGTCCGGGTGATCATTTATGACTTGTTTGTATTTTTGGTTGGGGTCCCGAGGTCCTCGGGTTGAGTTCGGATGGGTAACAACATGATTTTTGGCATTTTGGAGTTGCTGGTGGAAAACTTTATAGTGTTTCCGCACCTGAGGACGGGGAACTGCAGGTGCGAGCCCGCAGAAGTTGACAAGGCTCCGTAGATGAGGAAGTTGTCTGGGTGAGCAAAGGTCGCAGGTGCGAGACTTGGGCGGCACCTGCGAGTCGCAGGCGCAGAGGATTTGTTGCAGGTGCGGAAGAGAGGGACCTGGCCATGGAGAGTAGGTGCGGACGCCTGGTCGCGCCTAAGAGCCCGCAGGTGCGAGAATAGGGCCGCAGGTGTGGAAGTCCAGACTTAAGTCATTTTCACAGGTGCGCATCTGGGACCGCAAGTGCGAGAAAAGGACCACAGGTGCGGTCATCGCTAGACAGAACCTATAAAAAGATCCCTTAGCGAATTTTTGCCATTCTTTCACCATTGTTATTCGGGTTTGAAGCTTTTGAAGGGTTTTTGAAGAGGGAAATTGATAGTTCTTCATTGAGGTAAGGATTTTGGACTTAAAACTGGTTTATATGTGATTAAATGTCATATTAGTGGTGGAACTTTGGGGGAAAATAGTGTTTAAATAGGTAATTATGACTTATGATTTAGAGGCTTTAAAATTTGAATTTGAGGGGTCAGTTGGACTCCGATTCGAGTGTTGTTGGTATGTATAGAATCGTGGGAGGATGAGGATTTTTGTGGTGTAAATTTCATCGAGTTCCGAGACGTGGGCCCAGGGGTCGGGTTTGACCAATTTTGGGATTTTTGAGTATTTTTGATAAATTTCGATTAGGTTTCGTTCCTTGGCATGTTATAATGATATACATATGAATGTTGGTATATTGGAGCACTCGCAGGCCGAATTTAGAGGCAAAGGCATTGCGGAATAGTATTTTAGCTATTTTTTAGGTAAGTAACGTTTCCAAACTTGGTTCTGAGGGTTCGAAACCCCGAGCTAAATGACTTATGACTATAATTGAGGTGACGCACATGCCAAGTGACGGGCGTGCGGGTTATCAGAATGAGTTCAATTATGCCATTATACTCTACATTTCCCCTATTTCTGCTTCATTTCTTGTGTGGTTCATATCTTTTGTGTGGTTTTAGGTTGGTTGACTCGGGTTCAGAATGGTCGTGCTGAGAATTACGGCACTTAGTCTCTTAAATGAGCTCAATAGTTGGAAAAGTCAACCAGGAATTGACTTACCGGTAAACGACCTCGGAATGTAGATTTTATGGCCCGGATAGCTTCGTTACGTGATTTGGGACTTAGGGGTGTGTTCGGAATGTAGTTTTGAGGTCCGATGTAGAATTAGGCTTGAATTGGCGCAAGTTAAATTTTGTCAATTTTTGGTCGGCAGTGGAAAATAGGCTATCGGGGTCGGAATGAAATTCTGAAAGTTGGAGCAGGTTCGTAGCGTTATTTTGGAAGTGTGTGCAAATTTTCATATCATTCGGACGAGGTTTGGTTAGTTTCGGTATCGTTGGCGAATTTCGGAAGTTTGAATATCTTTAGGCTTGAATCATGGGTTGAATTGGTGTTTCGATGTTATTTTGGGTGTGCGGAGAGTTCGACTAAGTCCGGGTGATCATTTATGACTTGTTTGTATTTTTGGTTGGGGTCCCTAGGGCCTCGGGTTGCGTTCGGATGGGTAACGACATGATTTTTGGCATTTTGAAGTTGCTAGTGGGAAACTTTCTGGTGTTTTCGCACCTGCGGATGGGGAACCGCATGTGCAAGCCTGCAGAAGCAGACGAGGCTCCGCAAATGCGGAAGTTTTCTTGGTCATCAAAGGTCGTAGGTGCGAGACTTGGACCGCACCTGTGGAGTCGCAGGTGCGGACGATTTTTGGCAGGGGCGGAAGAGGGGGACCGGGCCAAGAAGCCCAGGTGCGTACGCCTGGTCGCGCCTGCGAGCCCGCAGGTGCGAGAATAGGGCCGGAGGAGCGGAAGTCCGAAATTAAGTCATTTTCGTAGGTACGCATCTGGACCGCAGGTGCGAGTCCGCAAGTGCGAGAGAAGGACCACATGTGCGGTCATCGCTGGGCAGAACCTATAAAAAGAACCCTTAGCGAATTTTGGTCATTCGGGTTTGAAGCTTTTGAAGGGTTTTTGTAGAGGGAAATCGATAGTTCTTAATTGAGGTAAGGATTTTGTACTTAAGACTCGTTTATTTGTGATTAAAGGTCGGATTAGTGGTGGAACTTTGGGGGAAAACAATGTTTAAATAGGTAATTTGGGCTTGTGATTTAGAGACCTTAAAATGAGAATTTGAGGGGTCATTTGGATTCCGATTTCAGTGTTCTTGGTATGTATAGACTCGTTAGAGGATGAGGATTTTTGTGGTGTAAATTTGATCGAGTTCCCAATTTCGTTATTTTGAGTATTTCTGATAAATTTCGATTAGGTTTCGTTCCTTGGCATATAACAATGATATACATGTGATTTTTGGTAGATTTGGAGCACTCTGAGGCTGAATTTAGAGGCAAAGGCACTGTAGAATAGTATTCTAGCCGGTTTTGAGGTAAGTAACATTTCCAAACTTTGTTCTGAGGGTTCGGAACCCCGAGCTAAATGATTTATGACTATAATTGAGGTGACGTACATGCCAAGTGATGTCCGTGAGGGCGTACACCGAGTATTTGTGGCCTGGCTTATCCCATGGCACCGCTTAGTGATTATTCCCTGATGATATATGTGCTTCTGTTAATGTGGTAATTGTGAACCTGTTAGAAATCATGTTAAGTATAAGTGCAAGGCTTCACGCCGAAAATGCTAAGACTCGAGTGGTCGTATATTACTGTCTCATTTTGTGATAATTTGATTTCATATACTCAGTCCTGTTATTATAGCATACCACTTCATATCTCAATCTCAGTATTGTTAATTATATGCATACTTATCATTCTTTCGCGATGATGGATGCATCTGTGATCCATGTGAGTGAGACTAAAGAGTAATGACTAAGTGAGGCTGAGATCCTGTTATTGAGACAGTTATGAGATCGGACTGCACACCGTAGTGATATTAAATCATGCCTTCACTAGGTTGATACAGCGCTTGGGCCACTAGGCCCCTCCAGAGTCTTTACACCCCTAGTGAGTGCATTGATGTTGAGGGATGTATTTTCCCTAGGCATGGATCGTGTCGGAAGTGGATGTTATATGAGGAATGGATTGTCCCTGGACATTGATCTTGTTCGAGTGTTGTATTCCGGAGATGGACTTTGTCGGTGGGGCTGGATTGGCCTTTTTCCTCAGTACAGAGCGACTACGGTCACCAATGATTATGCACATTCCGGTATGGACTTTTCCTTGGGCCTGAGATCCATATACGGTACTGAGTGGGTTATTGTCTGACGTTCGTGAGCACTAGGTGCATATCCACACTGGTTTCATACATATATTTTATGATGGCATGTAGAGTATAATGGCATAATTGAACTCATTCTGATAAACTGTTAGCATGTCTAATTTCTGTATATTGTTTATTGTAAAATTCTGAGGTTTTGTCTGTCACTACCTCTCAGCCCATAGTTTGGGTTCGTTACTCCTGAGTTTGTGTACTCATGTTACCCCCTGCACCTTGTGTGCAAATCCAGGTACATCGGGACCCGGTAGTGGATATTGAGCGGCTGTCAGAGTTTACCTTGGAGTTGTCGAGGTAGCAGCTGGCGATCGCGACCTCGTCTTCTCTTCCTTTTTCCACCCGTTGCACTTATTTTGAGATTATGTTGTCTATTTCTTCATTCTTTATTTTTTATATAGCAGCTCATAACTGACTGACACCGGATCCGGGGTTGGAAATTTTAAATTTTTGTTTCAAATATTGTTTTTAAACTTCAGACTCTTAGTATTATCAATAATTTCGTTTAAAATCGTATTTTTACTGGAACTGAATTTAGCTTAGATGAAAGGGGTGGCTTGCCTGGTTCCTCGACATGCGCCATCATGACTCCAAAATCGGGTCGTGACAAATAATCAGACTCCTGATTTACTTGGTTGATGTAATTCTTTAGTTTCCTCTTCCTTCGATCAGCCTTTCTGTAGACTTAAGCTATCTTTTGATCTGCGGCTCCTTGTATTAGTTATTACTTTAGCCTTCCATGGGCGTTATGGTATATCCATGAACAATCCTCTAACAACTCAATCCTTTGTCTATGCCTTGGGATCTATTCTTTATTTTAACTTATACTGGAGTCTTCTATGTCTATATAATTTTCAACATATATGTCGCATGTATAAAACTCAGAACTCTTAAGCGCGTTCATAACATACTTTGGGTCATTAATCGAATATTTCTTTTCGTTCCTTCTCAATTTTTTTATGTAAGAAATTACTTTTCCTAGTCTTTCTGCTGTCTTGTTGCGTGCATACTTAGCTTATCTTAGTTCCCACGCATATTGGAATTCCATACCACTCATATGATCTTGAATATAACTTCTGATTTTACTTCCCGTTTATTAGCCACAGTAGGTGTCACTTTCTTATGGAGTACATACAATGTCGTTGTGAGACTGTTTTTATATGATAATTCCCTTTTTAGGTCAATGAGCTTAGGTTGGAGCTTTCTTCCTTATTTTCTTAGCAAATCTTTTGTTGTAGTACTTAGGGATACCTTATGGCCCTAGTAAGGATGAGAGCTTGTTACATCGTATACCCAATGGAATTCTTGATGGTTGTAGTTACCTACAAAATTCCTTAGATACTTACCTCCACGCTTATGTTCTTGTACGGTTGCTCCTGAATTGAAGTTTTGACTATCTTCCCATAACACTCATACTGTATCTTTAACTATCCCAACTCCTATCTGAATGTTTCTCAAGGTCACGATGTTATATCTGCGACACTAAATTCCCCATGTTGGGGTTCACTCTGTTTATCTTGCACGATCTATTGATTTATCTGTATCCTCTTTTCTAGCCATAACTAGGATCTTCCTGAATCAACTACTAACAAAATCGATGGCCCATTCTCATATCAATATTTCGCATAATCTTTCTTGGGTTATTTCCTTTGTCTTAGATTACGTCTCGCACTGGCTCCTTATCCGTAAATAACATCTCGGGCAGGGATCCTTACTTCCTTTCCTTGACGTTGTGTTTGCATAATGTTCTGGAATCGTAGCATATCTGTAGTCTTTGAATAAGTGCAATCTCATCCCTTCTTCATTTTTTTATCGCATTCTTCCTTTACAATTCCATATTACTTGAACTACTTAATTCTGAATTAATACCACATCACTCTATATTCCCCCGTTTAGAGGAGTACTAAGAGTTGGAGCTATGACGACCTACCTATAAATGTTTTACCTCTTCATATTTGGCATCCTTTTACATCATCGATGACCCTTACTCGCCTTGCGGTAATCCTTATGTACCAAGGATAACAAAATTCCTTACTTACAATGGTGACACTTAATGCAACTGGCACATACAGTTCCTTAAGCTTATCTTTGCTCTCATTTCTTGCTTTAGGAAAGCGTCTTCCTGAATGACTTTTAAAGGTTATTCTTCTGTCGTCCATTCTACTATCACCGGAACGCAATCTCTGAAATTCTCATGAATTCATGTTAAGTTTATGTTTTTCACCAACCCATACTAATTACTATTACTCTAGGGTTTAACGTTTCCTTCTGGTAGTCGCGTTGGAGTCACGAACTTATTTCTTGAAATGAGGATATGACTTTATGGCCTATACTCTTTTGTTGTCTCGGGGCCTATCACCGCTTGTCTTTTCCTTCACTTGACTATAGACTTTGTAATACTGTCATCGTTTTGACCTACCGTTATCATCCATATATCACATCTTAGTCATAATGCTTCATTAACTCTCTCCTTATTTCCCTGCTAACATTTATGCCTATCACTTTATTCTGAAAACTCCAACAAGACATTCTTTTGCTTTTAGATCCCCTTGCTCCATCCCCTGTCTCTTCAAGTTGCCTGTCATTCTCTCTTCTACTAGGGACGGGAGCCATCTAAGGTAATATTTATCCCTTCAAGGCTTCCAGTGCCTATCTTTGTAGTACTCATATCTAGTTGTATTATTTTAGAATGCACTATCTGGGTGTCTCACAAGGAGATCTATTAATACATTTGCAATTTCCTTCGGAAATGTCAACTAACACAAGCAATCCATTCACTAATTTGGGTTACCCTAACCATAGCCGGATCCTGATATCTCGTCCTTCTCTTAAACTACACCTGTTATCCCCCATAGGGCATAACTGAAATGGGTGTGACCAATTATACATACCTCTATTATTGTTGAAAGTAACTCAAAAGGCTTATATCTCTTTCCTGAATTGTAGTTATGTTCATCTCTACTAACTAGGTACCTCGTACCCTTCTCCACCTTGCTTCTATTACTTGTTGAAACTTGCACGTTCTGATTCTTTCATTGTTTTTTACCATAAGAGTGGATAGATATTCTTGCCTTAGGGATCCTTATGAAGAAGCTTACACCTTTCAGTACACACATGATCTGCTGAAGACCTCACATTTACTTATCATAAGTATCATGTAGAATCGAGTCCCACTGACTCAACTCTTCCACAACCGCATTCAATCCCTTACCAATTGTCTTTCTGGATGTAGGCATCGACGTATTACGAATAAGATAGAGTTTAGGAAATTGAGTTCTTACAACTAAGCTCTACCATACGATCAAGAGTAAGAAGAAAGTGTGACAGTCCTAAATTCCCTGCAGCCTCCTGCTTATAAGTGTGGTGCATAACACACCCATAAACAAGACTCTACTATACACGGCTTGTAGACTCCCTAGGATAGAACTGATCTGATACCACATCTATCATGCCCTAAACCGATGGACCACGACGGGCACCTGGTACCTTACTCAACTGAATAGCAACATAACATATATTTTCGTATCATGCTATCAAAAGCAAATAAGACAGAAAGGTTGTCGTATGATGACTGGAATAAAACATGTAATACCAACTTATACATAAGACATATGGGTCTATAAGACCAAAATGATCACTCGTATACTAAACATAGGCCGACAAGGCCATATAATCTTTTACCTACATAACATATGTCTACAAGCCTCTAAGAGTACATAGCCGTCATAAGACCGGTAAAGGGCCTCGACATACCAATCAATATGTGTCAAATGCATACTAACGAAATAGGCAACTCCGGAGTAAATGGAGCGCAGCAACACCTTCCGTTGCACTGATAGATTACTTGGAGGACTCTCGACCTGTCTATCGGGACGTGTGGGCATGAACGTCGCGTGCCCAGGCAAAAGGGACATTAGTACAAATAATGTACCGAGTATGTAAGGAATGGAAATCAGCAAACAATAGACATGAGAGAAACATGGAGAAAAAGACTCAACATGTAAGTCTGAATAACTTTATGAATCATTAATATTATAATGTCATGCATATGCGTATAAATGTCATACTATGCATGGTTATATGCATTCATAACATCATCAAGCCTCTGAGGGCATCCCATCATATCATCTCGGCCACTATGGGCAAATCATCAACGTATACCAACTGATCAGGTGGTGGTGTGTATATAACGCCGTAACATTTTCCCATATCCCATATACATATATATATTCATACACGCGTATATAATGCAATCTGGTCATGGGTGAATGTACATGTATAAATCAATACAATGCATGATAAGTACGTCAATAAAATCTTTCGGAATGTCATGAGACCATTATGCCTTTTATTAATATCATGAAGTAAACTTTATCAACTTACGCATTTTCTGAGACCCATGAACAGACGATAGAATAATAAGACATATGGTAATCAAGAACATAAACATCTCTAACATTTCTATGAATAGAGTCATTTATGGAAGTTGTGCATTTGCTCGTTTCGTTTGTATCGTATGGATCATGCCAAAAAAAAGAAGGGATAGCCTTAACATACCTGAGTCAATTATCTTGACAATCTCTCTAACACACGTTAATTGGGATAAAACACGTGACAGCAAGATCGGAGTAGGAAAAACTCCGTATGATATTCTTGAGAAAGATTGCACCCTACTTCCTTATAATTGCAAAATCTCACGTTGCTTTGAATTGATGAAGATCTTTCGTTGCTTATGTTGATATATGCATATGCATATTAGAACGTCTCATGTAGTTTACGTTGGTTATTCATGACTTCCTAAGGTTGAGATATTTTATGACTTCTTAAGGTTATTAATGACTTATTAAGGTTGATAATCTCATGTGGCTTAACCACAAGCCTTGAATCCTTAATCTTTTTCACATAATCCATAAGATTTAAGAGTCATAAAGCTTGGTATGGCTTGTTTCCACGTGGGATTCTTCAATTATCCAAAGATTTTAATTAATATCCCACTAAAAATCATTAATTACCCAATTATCCGCAATTAAGAATTATCTCGACTTACTTAAAATACCACTCACTTTTAACATAATTTATACACCTTACTATCATGTTCATGTGGTACCTTGTATGGCATTAGTCCATAAATACGGGATATTTTAGCTCGGGCCATATTTCATCCCAAATTGTCAAACTTCGCCAAAATTCATCTTCTTCGATTTTCTTACCCTCTCACCTTCACGAATTTATTTATCCCTTGTTTGAAACAGCGTAATACTTATTATCGCAAAATGATCATTCCCGAACTTACGTCGACTAACTTACGACGAAACTTTAACATACAATAATAGGGGATGTAACATCTCATTTCCGAGCTTTCATTAATTTATTTATGGCGTACTTTTAGGTACGAAAATATGGGGTGTAACATGAATCACACACGAATTCTTGCAAAATGCCTTGCTATTTTTCTCTCAATTCTTGTTTAACTTCTACGTTTGTGCGTACGTGTAAAATAAAAACATCCTCCAATATATAGAGCTAGTATATGAAGAAATAACTAGAGTTATAATGTTACTCTTCCTTGGTGGAAGTGTTCTAGTTAATCTCAACTCATAACTCCTTCCTCATCTTGGATAATGGTCTCTTTGAGTAAGGAGTCCTTCTCCTTATCAATTATGCAACTTTTTCGATCAGGAGATGTTAATTATGCCAAGTTAAGTTTATTTCCTTCACGTGCATCCCACGTGCTTGAATCTGCCCCTGTCTATGTACACTAGGGATGGACCTGGTTCATGCCTGAGTTCCTTTGTCAATCTTCAAAACTATCCTTCACTTGGGCCAACAAATTTCTCCTTTTTGATGATGACAAACTATGTGCTTCCATAAGCTTAGGCCATGTTTCAACTTAGCCCAACATTAATACAATGTTAGAACATTTTTCACTTATCATCAAGGACCAGGTTCATTATGTTATAAATGTCACTACTTAGAAAGTAAAGCAAAACCTTTTTTCCCCTTTTGGCATCATCGAAAAGTTGCATAAAAAATGTGTGATTCCCATATTTTAGAACTTACTCATGGCCACTGGGCACTTCAAATGAATTGATGGATTAATCATCAATTATCAAGCTAAGAATTTAAATTATCAAAAAAATATAAACAGACATTTAGAGCGAAACCCAGCAAATTTTATTGATAGATGATATGATTCTTCCACAGTCCACAAAATGAAATAAATATACTGAAAACATGAGCAAATAAGAAACATCCCAAACCGGGTCACTGAAGGTTCTACACTAGGCTAAGAGTTTAAGGCTTGGAAGAACTGGGGGCTTGATTTTTGGTTTGGAGAAGGTACAACATGTCTTGAAGAATTATATCATTCTTCTTCTTTTCCCTTGCGAGCTCCATTTTGAGAGCATCTCTCTCAGATTCTACCTCAGCCAACTGTGTCCTCATCCTTGCTATCTCAGCATCTTTTTCCCCACTCTCCTGTACCAATTCTCTAACCTTTCTATTGACTGGTGTCTTTTTGGATGAACCAGGTTCATTGGGAGTACCATGGACAGTATAATCACTAGCAATCAGAGTGTTAAACCCAAAGTGATCTTTGCTTGTATCCATCTCCCATTTCTTCAGTGGCACCTTACAATGAGCAAGTAAAACTGTGAGAATGAATCCATAGGGAATGACATGGACTATGGAGCCAGTGAGAACCCTATCGAGGAGCTGGATTATAAATCCAGGCCAGTTGATCTTCCTCCCACTATCCAAGCATTCCATCAAAACCAAGTCCATGAAGTTGACAATGTGCCTTCTTTCCTGCCTAGGCAGAACACACTTGTTGATTAACTCAAACAACACCTTGTTGGGGGGTTTTATTTCACTCTTCTATACAGCCTTGGGCTCACTTTCTTCCTCATTAGCATAAAATTTTCTGGTGATGGTCAGGTTAGTAAGAAGGGTGTCTAGGCTTGGTCATTTCAGCTTAGTATAATCATTGTACCTTTCAGAAGGTACACCTAGCTATTCACCCGACTTCTTTGCATCGAAAGAAATTTTCACCAGGCTGGTGACTCTTCCATTCTTCATTGCAGCATTAGCCATAAACTCAATAATTTCACTCCTTGCCAATCTGCCATCCATCTGAAGGACCATATCCTTCCAGCCTTGCACCTCCAATTTCTCAAGCAGCACTACCATTCCTTACTCCTCCAAATCCTTGAGGAGTCTACCCTTCAGAATAATATTTTTTCCAAATTTCACCATCTTGTCCTTTTCACTATCTGATTTATCCTTCTCTTCTCCACTCCAATCCTTTTCTTCAGAAATTTTTACTTGTTTGTTTTTCACTGCAGACCTGGTCCTTTTTGCCAGCGTAGCTGGTTTAGTAGACTTTGACATAGAAGTTGACTTCTTAGAAGAAGTCTTGGCTTTCTTGGACTTGGGAGTTTGAACCTCCACCTCAGCAATCACATTTTCATCTTGGTGGACCAGATCAATCTCATCCACATCAACAGCCTCAACAGGCTCTTCCACATTTTTCTTCCCTTTGTCCATCCTTTTCATTTTTCTTTCTTCTAAGGCTCTCTGCATCTCTTCCTCACTCTGCTTTTGCTGACTCCTTGTGGCTCTTCCTCTTGGAAAAGGAATTTCAGTAGTGTCAGAAGGGGAAGTCTTCCTTTTCTTGTTAGCCCTAGCAGTGCCAGGGGTCTTACTCTTAGGATTTCTCTTCTTCTTAGGGTTGTAACTATCACCTACCTTCTTTAGTAGATCTGCAGGGGTTTCTTCAATTGATGAACCGGGTTCATCTGTCTTTTGTCCCAGTTTAACTAGCCCTTCAGCGGCTTCCCCAGATCCACTTCCCCTATTTTCTTGACATTTTCCTCCACTTTATCTGATTCTACTCTACAAATAACCATTCTACCAGTTTCAGAAGTGGGTGATGAATCAACCACTCTTTTACCCATTCCCCTCTCTTCACTTCTAACACCCTCACTCTCTTTTTCTTTTCTTTTTTATTTTTTATTTTTACCATCTCTTCTTCTGGACTCGGACGTTTCTCCATCCACCACAGACCTAACCAATATAAACATATTCTCCAAATTCTCAGCGAACTTATAAATGACCTCAGTAGTAGTATTTGGACCAGAGGTTACATGCTCAGTATCACAAGACCTAGTTTCTTCCCCCTCAATCACATACTTGAAGGAGTCATCAGAGTTCTAGGGTTTTAGGGCTTGGCTAGCTTTTAATTGTGCGTTTAATTTCCTTGATAACGTACCTCCTTCCACAGTCTTGCGAGCAAGAATTTTCACTCGTCTTTTCTTAGGCTGAGGGGTAGTCAAAGATGAGGAGCATGGTGGGGGTGTATCCGAGTTATCAGAAGGGTTAGTCATTTTGTGCTTGGTGTTGGAGGAGAGAAGATAGTTAGATAGAATTTTGGAGGAAGAAAGAAAGATGGAGAGTATTTTCAACGGTTAGAGAATTATGAGAAGAGGGCAGAGATAATGATGATCAATTTAAAGGGAGGGGGTAATTAATGGGTAACGGCAGGCTCATCAGTCATTTAGAAGTCTAATCAAAATGAAATGTCAGTTTTGAATAGACGGTGGAGTCTTCCCTAGAATCTAGGTGATTTAATTTGGTTAGGATTCTTTTGAACGGAACTAGTTCAATTTGATAAGTTTACGAGAAGTTTGGACTTAGGTGGGACTCTGCTCACGATTCAAATATTATTATTTGAAATTGTGCAGAGTGTGGAAAACATATCGTGTTATCTAGATGAACCAACATTGATAAACCAGGTTCTTCACTAAGAATCATCTTTGTGCATGTCTAAATTTTCCAAAATAGAGAAAATATCATTAGATATTAATGATTCATTTTAACCCACGGAACAAGAGTATACTATTTACACTATGAGATTGAGCAAAAATTAATCTAGTTATTTACACAAGTTCTAGATTTTCTAACCAATTTTATTTTTTTAATTTTTCTTTCGTTGTAAATTCTGAACCGGTCCTTTTAGGCGATCTTAATCATCCCTAATTCTAACTTGTTCCTTTCAAAGTGATCTATACTTAGATATTTTTGTGAAGATGTCAGCTATTTGCTTGTTAGTAGCATAAAACTCCACAAAGATCACACCCTTTTCATAATTATCCCTCAAAAAGTGATGTCTAACATCTATGTGCTTAGTTCTCTTGTGATGAACCAGGTTCTTGGTCATAATAATTGCACTAGTGTTATCACAAAAAAATGGGGATACAAAGAACATCAATTCCAAAATCCAGTAATTGTTATTTGATCCACAATAATTGAGCACAACATGAAGCACCAGAAACATACTCAGCTTTAGAAGTAGATAAGGCTAATGAATTTTGCTTTTTGGTGGCCCAAGACACAAGGCATGAGACAAGAAAGCGCGACATACCTGAGGGGATCTTTATATCCACAAGAAAACCTGCATAATCAGCATCAGCATATCCCACAAGATTGAAATTACTGCCTTTTGGATACCAAAGACAAAGATCAGTGGTGCCTTTTAGATATCTCAAAATTCTCTTGACAGCAGTCAAGTGAACTCCTTTGGATTTGCCTGCAATCTTGCACAAAGGCCTACACTAAAAACAATGTCAGATCTACTACCAGTGGGATACAACAATGAGCCAATAATTCCCCTATACAACTTCTTATCGATAGATGAACCAGGTCATCTATATCCAACTTTGTAGTTGTTGCAATAAGAATGTCAATTCATTGGAATCTTCCATTTTAAACCTTTTAAGCAACTCTTTTACATACTTCTGTTGATGGATCATAGTTCCATTTGAATTTGTAAGCCTAAAAAGAAATTAAGCTCAACCATCATGCTCATTTAAAATTCACTCTCCATTAGTTTAGCAAATTATTTACTTATCTTATCAGTAGTTGCTCCAAGGATTATATCATCAACATATATCTGAACTACCAAGAGATATTTACATTTTTCTTTCAAGAATAAAGTATTGTCAATCTTACCTCTTTTGTAGTCATGCTCAAGAAAAAATTTAAATAATCTTTCATACCATGCCCTTGGAGCCTGCTTGAGTCTATAAAGTGCTTTGACATGTTTGTACACATGATCAGGATTTTCCTTGCTTTCAAACTCTGGAGGTTGCTTGAAAAATACTTCTTCCCTTAGATAGCCATTTAGGAAGGCACTCTTGACATCCATATGGTGAATGGTGAATTCCATGTAAGTAGCAAAGGCCATGAGGAGTCTTATTGCTTCCAGCCTTGCAACTCGAGCAAAAGTTTCATCATAGTTTATGCCCTCCTCCTGACTATATCCTTGAACCACCAATTTTGCCTTGTTCCTTATAACTGTTCCATCTTCATCAAGTTTGTTTCTGAAGACCAACTTAGTGCCAATTACTGATCTGTCCAAGGGTCTTGGTACCAGATGCCAAACTTGACTCCTTTTAAATTGGTTAAGTTCATCTTGCATTGTATTTACCCAGTCTGCATCCTACAAAGCTTCAGCAACATTTTTAGGTTCAATAAGAGATAAGAAAGCATCAAAAGCAGAAAGATTCTTTAATGAAGATCTGGTTTTGATTCTAGAGGTTGGATTAGTAATGTCGTTCCCAATGGGATGAGAACTTTGATATTTGTAAGGTCTCACAACCAACTGGTTTCCCCTTGATGTTTCTTCAGTGTTTTGTTGTTGTGGAACAGGTTCATGGACAGGTTCCATTGAGGTTTGAGGATCATTTTCTCTTTGTTCTATTCCACATGTCATGTTTCCTGGGGTGGAAGAACCAGTTGCATCACATGTTCCTTTTTCGAGTGCAGCTTCATTCTGGGCTGTGGTTTGATTTGATTTTCTTACCAACCCTATTGCTTCATCATCATGTTCCTGTCTCTCAGAAAGGATGTTAGTTTCATCAAAAAACGCATGAACACTCTCGTCAACACACATAGTTCTATTCTTATATACCTAATAAGATTTACTATGTAAAGAATACCCCCTTATCACTTCTGGGATCAAACTTGTCTAGGGAGTCTTTACCATTGTTGTGCACAAAGCACTTGCATCCGAATGCCCTAAGATGCGATATATTTTGTTTTCTCCCTTTAAGTAACTCATAGGGAGTCTTCTCTACAAGAGGTCTAGCCAAGCACCTATTTATGATGTAGCATGCAGTATTTACAGCTTCTGCCCACAAGCTATGAGGCAGTTTACTAGAAAGAAGCATAGTCCTAGCCATATCTTCAAGTATCCAATTATTTCTTTCAACTACTCCATTTTGTTGTTGAGTTCTAGGAGCAGAAAAATTATGATCTATGCCATGCTCATCACAGAATTCAGCAAATTTCGCATTTTCAAATTCAGTGTCATGATCAGAACTAATTGATGCAAGTTGATTACCTAGTTGTTTATGAGTTTTTCTAAAAAAAGAAGTGAATATGTCAAATGTTTTATCTTTATATGTTAAAAATAATGTCCAAGTAAACCTAGTGTAATCATCTACAAGCACCAGCACATATATTTTACCATCTCTGCTTAATGTTCTCATTGGACCACAGAGATCCATATAGACCAGCTCCGTCGTTCTGGTGGTACTTACCACTTTCTTGCATTTCAAAGGGGATCTTACCTGATTTCCCCTTGCACAAGCCTCACAAACATTGTCTTCCTTGAATTTATAGGAAATCCTATCACCAAGTCTTTCGAGACTAATTTGTTGAGTTGACTCAGACTTGCATGTCCAAGTCTCTTATGCCCAAGAAGGGGATCACTGTCCATCTCACTTAAGCAAGTGAGTTCATTTTCTGAAAGTGTGGACAAATATACGATGTATATATTGTTCACTCTTTTTCCCTGCAAAAAAATCTTGTTAGTGGTAAGATTAATCACAAAACACTTAGTAAAGGTGAATGCTACCAAGTTACCTCTATCACACAATTGTGATACACTAATTAGACGGTATTTTAAGCCGTCTATCAAGTAAACATTCTTAATAGAGTGAGAGTCACTCTTACCTACCTTACCAACCCCAATGATCTCACCTTCTTTCCATTTCCAAAGTAGAGATTACCTCCTTTAAGGTCCTCAAGTGAAAGGAACTGGTCCTTGCTTCCTGTCATGTGCTTTGAGCAGCCACTATCCATGTACCATATTTGGATGCTCCCCTTCACTTGAACCTGCAAAAGGAAAGCATGGGTTATTCTTCGGAACCCAAATTAGTTTGGGTCCCTTTCTATAGGCAAAAGGATGAATTAAATTCTTTTTAGCCAAATTTGGTAGCCAATTCTCCCCTTAAACAAAATTTTGTTCTTTTGGCTTGTCTTTTCTTTTGCACTACATTCACTTTTATAGTGACCAGTTTTACAACAATTAGTACAAATATTGTTCTCAAGAAGAGTGAGGTACTTTATTTTGGGATCCCACTCAGGTTGCTGAGTCCCAAAGCCAAGTCCTCTTCTATTGCTACTATGATATTCCTGTAGCCATGACAGAGCATCTGAGGACCTGTTCCATTTACTGGTTCTGTCTAGTTCATGCTTGACCTTTCCTAGATCCTCCTTCAATATTCTTACCTGCTCATCCTTCTTATATAACTCATCTTTCAGTTTACCTATATTTTCCTCTAGATTGAGTTGTGTGCAATCAACTGTCTTCTTACTTGTTCCTAATTTCAGTTTTAGGTTTTCAGATTTTAGTTCTAGGACATTTTCTTCAAATGCATGAACCTAGTTCTTTAGTGCAGTATTCTCACTTACAGTCTCACTAACTCTGAGTTCCAGGTTCTTACACTTTTCTTTTAACATCACACATTTTTTAGACTGTTGTTCCTTTTCATTATTTATATCCTCAGATTCATCAATGAAGTCTACAAGTAATTCAGAAAGTTTTTCTTTAGACAAAAACTTAATCTTGTCTTTGAGATGAATTATACCTACCTCAGATTGCTCATGAGATTCCTCCTCAGATTCTCTAACTGCCATAAGTGCTTGGTGTTGGCCCATGGAAATTACATGGCAATCCTTCACTTGGGCCAACACCAAACACTTATGGCAATTGGAGAATCCGATGAGGAACCTCATGAGGAATCTGAGGAACCTCATGAGGAATCTGAGGTAAGTATATTTCATCTCAAAGATAAGATTAAGTTTTTGTCTAAAGAAAACCTTTGTGAATTACTTCTAGACTTCATTGATGAATCTGAGGATATAAATAATAAAAAGGAACAACTGTCAATGTAATTTGTGATGTTAAAAGCAAAGTGTAAGAACCTGGAACTCAGAGTTAGTAGGACTGTAAGTGAGAATACTACAATAAAGAACCAGGTTCATGCATTTGAAGAAAATGTCCTAGAACTAAAAGCTGAAAACCTAAAACTGAAATTAGGAACAAGTAAGAAGACAGTTGATTGAACATAACGCATTCTAGAGGAAAATATAGGTAAACTGAAAGATGAGTTGTATAAGAAGGATGAGCAGATAAGAGTCTTGGAGGAGGATCTAGGCAAGGTCAAGCTTGAACTAGACAGAACCAGTAAATGGAACAAGTCCTCTGATGCTCTGTCATGGCTACAAGAACATCATAGTAGCAATAGAAGAGGACTTGGCCTTGCGAATCAGCAACCTAAGTGGGATCCCAAAAGCAAGTACCTCACTCTTCCTAAGAACAAGATTTGTACTCACTGTGGTAAAACTGGTCACCATAAAAGTGAATGTAGTGCAAAAGAAAAGGCAAGCCAAAAGAACAAAAAAAAATTTCAAGGGAAGAATTTGCTACCAAGTTGGTGTCGTGCCCCTTTTTCTCGCGAAATCAGGTTTCGACATGTGACAACTCTTTTAAGGAAGGATGTTAAAAGACAGAGTCACCACCTAACGGGTTTGAACCTATTTAGAAATAACTCAACTTTAACCAGTTTGCGTCACCAAAGATCGAGTAAGTGCTCAAATTACCTCGAGGAAAAGGTGTTAGACTCCTCGAGGTCCAACACTGTGGGTCTGGGACAAACTCAAATTATATGAATTAGTATAAACAGAATATGAAATTGGGCAAATAAATAATTTATTTTTGAGACAAAGGTGGGGGTTCTAAGTTTTTTAGCCTAAAGGATCACCCCATGCAACATAAATAATACTTCGTAAATCCCCGAGGTGGGGTGTTACTCGTATTGTTCAGCAGGCACAGACTATCATCTCCTGCTACTCGATTAGTATCTTTAAGTTGTTACCTAAGGCGTACTAGTTGATTTTAAATTGTACCTTATGTGTGCACTACCCATCCTATACTTATGGCCCATGAGGCGTTTGGACCTCTATCTTGGGTTGTTCTATACTTGTCTTAGGTTTCTCAAAAAAAGGAGAAAACTAGGCGACATACAAAACAATTTAGACTTTCATGTATAGACAAATAAGGGCTCAAGTTAGCCTCCTCACTTAGACAACCAAATGCACGCAAACCAATTAACATTTGACAGTTGCAGATTTTAGACAAATTAAAGTTATTGAAAATTATAGGCATGATCTCTATGTGATTCTGGATTTTAATGGGCAGACAACTTCATATGTAGAAGCCATTTTCTTGATACGATTTCTAAAAGACTACGTAGTTGCATACTGATCATAAGTATAAGAGGTTAAACTTATAGGCATGATATCTAGGTGATTCACGCAGTAACTAACAATGGTAATCACAGGATTATATTCAAAACTGCTTAGTTAAGTCCTATAGGCATGCTTTCTAATAATGATAATTAGCACAGTGTTGAAAGTTCAACATTAGTACTTGAAAGAAACGAGTAGGATAATAATTAAGACTGATATTAGACCCAATAGGCAGGATTTCTATAGTCATAATTGAGATTCAGTTTAGATCCTATAGGCATGATTTCTATAGTCATAATTGAGACTGATTTTAGATCCTATAGGCATGGTATCTAAATTTGCAGATTATGTAGCATGTAAATCAACGGAATCCTATATAGCCTAATGCATGTGCACATTGAGATATTGGTCATTTAATATCCTATGGTTTCTAACAGGTAAAAGCAGAACATATTTGAGCAAAGTTGAGAACCTATAGGCAGGATTTCTAATGTATAATAACTGAACACATTTGAGCGTAATAACACATTTGAGCAAAGTAGAGCACCTATAGGCAGGATATCTACCCATTTAATGTAAGTAATAAGATAAACCCCCTTTTCCCATTTTACTAAAACCCAAATTGTTATTACAACATTATTACTGACCCAATGAATGGCATAAATTATAAAATAACTATAGTGAGCCTACAGTAGGCCCAAAGATATACCCAGCCAGGCTAGACCTTCATTCCCATGGTTCACAACAGCCCAGAAATTACATCTTCATTGACATAAGGCTGCCAGAAACCAATTGATCTAGTAGGTAGAAAACAAAGTTGAGCAAATAGAACCAAGACCCTAGTGTGTCAGAGTTCCCAAGGACTTCAAGAACCCCGGGCAGTGCACACACTAGGGAGGCTGATAGGGAAAATTCTGAGAAAGACTAAGGACCAAATCCTAGTGTGTCAAAGTTCACAAGGGTCTCAATTGGACCCCAATCAGTGCTCACACTAGGGAGGTCAAATGATAGAACCTAAGTAGCCTTAGCCGGCTAAGAATAAGAACTCAAAAGAGACCAGGCAATAAGGGAATAGACTAAGGTTAACTGACAACACTGAGGGATACAAGCAGATTCAAGTTGAGCACATAGAACAAGTAATATAACATTCTTAGGTTTTAAGAACAGACTTAACAAAGTTTCATAAAAACAAGTTCAACACATAATGCATATATTAACAAGACAGGTTTGCAAGATTGATGTACACGGACTCATAGTAAGAAAAAAGGTTAAGATTATGTTGAGCGTATGTGCTAGTATCCCAAGAAGGGATCATATTAATTGATAACAGAACTTAACAGAATAAGAACAAATTAAGGCAACTATTGGGGAGTCAAGACATGGTAGAAGCATACAGGATCAACATGCTACATGCCATCACAGCAAGTTCAGAAACAGACTTATGCTAGATACTTAGTGAACACATTCATGCTTAGTCAACTAATCCATAAAAGGGGATATGAAAGCATATTTAAGTAACAAGTTTAATAGAAAATTTAAACAATAAAGAGATGGCTAAAGTGCAAAGGTTCTAAACATCAGTAACACATAGGCTAGGCAGACTTAGAAGAAATTAACTAGCTCAAATCATGTCTAAGCATGTCTCAAACTACAAACATAGTGGAATTAAGATTAGAAAGGCCTAAAATTGAAGTAAGACAATCATAATTGCACACGAGAACAGCTCAGAAACACATTAAACCACAATCTTCAGAAGTGAAAACATATTCTAATGACAGGTAAATAGGAATGAAATGACAAAGGTTTGGTAACTCACCAGTTAAGGAAAAAACAAGAAAGAACTGAAGTCCACAGTGTTATGAATATCAACAAAGAGTAAGAACCCAGAATTTCTGGCCTTGGCTTTCAGCCGGCCAGGAACCAGAATATAGAGCAAGAGTATTAGAGAACCAAGAGCACTCAACTTTAATTTTTTAGTAAATTTCTTAAAGATTCCAGTTTGTCTCAAAAGGGAATGTGAAGGGGTTTATATAGCAGTAGAAATTGAACACCCAAAAAAGGAAAATCATCAGTAAAACACTAGAAAGGAAAGAACATCACATGCAATCAAAATCAGTAAGGAAAAGAGAGAAATTTCAAAAACCCTAACTTTAGGGAAAGTACAAAAATCGGCAGAATCTAAAAATAACAAATCATATGTTGTATAGAGTAAGATGAATGTAGACAGAAATATCACTTAAAATCACAGTATCGAACCAATTTTGGTTCGATCTAAGAGATCTGAAACCCTAATTTTTAGGGGAAGTAAGAAGCAACAGAAATATACAAAGATTCGTACCCATAATAGAACAAGAGTGAATATAGACGGAATAGCGAAAAGGTCCAGAAGTTGAACCGACTTTGGTTCGATTCTGATGAGATCTTCTTGCCATATTTAGGCAAGCGGTATAGGGAAGGATCCATTACCAGGGAAGAGTCGTATATGGCAAGAAATGGTCGTATCATCCCATGTTTGGCGGGATTAGGAGACGGATTTGGGGGAGAAGACGGCTAGGGTTTGAAAGAGAGAAGGGGGCTTTGAGAGAGTTCAAAGGCGGTGGGCGATGAAAGTGATTTAGGGTTAGGGGAGTTTTAGAGTAATTAAAAGGGAAGGAGTAATATGGGTCGTTGATAAATAACAAATCGGGGGTTGGTTTAATTGGTTGGGTTGGGGGTTATTTGGTTTGGGATTAGATGTTATTGGGTCGGGACGGGGTAGTTTAGGTCCGAAAATAGGTAAGGTTTGGGCCAAATTTTAAATACCTTATGTTTAATAAATAAATAATTTATAAAAGTAATTAATAATTTAACAAAAATATCATTTGTGCACTAAAATGATTTAAAATAACTATTCAGAATTATAAAAATATAAAAATTCATCTTCTGTATAAATAATGTAATTATATATGCATGTTGGCTATTATTGGTAAATATGCAGTTTAGCCTTAAAAATGTAAATGTAGTTATAAGAAATGCATTGAAAAATAATTATAACCTCATATTTATATAAACGATAAGTTTAGATGATTAAATCATCATAAAGATGCAGATTATTGGATATTTATATAATAAAATGCAGAAATATATTGATTTAAAGTCTTTAGAAATATGGAACATTATGAAAAAATACATGTGTATGCTTATAAATCAAATGATGATGCATATGCACTATTTTGAAAGTGTATATATATATATATATATATATATTAAAAATATGAGAGAAAAATTGGGTATAAACAGTTTGGCTAAAAAGAATTTAATTCATCTTTTTGCCTATAGAAAGGGACCCAAACTAGTTTGGGTTCCTAAGACTAACCCCTGATTTGCTTTTGCAGGTTCAAGTGAAGGGGAGCAGCCAAATATGGTACATGGATAGTGGCTGCTCAAAGCACATGACAGGAAGAAAGGACTAGTTCCTTTCACTTGAGGACCTCAAAGGAGGTAATGTCTCCTTTGGAAATGGGAAGAAAGGTGAGATTATTGGGGTTGGTATGGTAGGTAAGACTGACTCTCACTCTATTAACAATTTCTACTTGATAGACGGCTTAAAATATAGTCTAATCAGTGTATCACAATCGTGTGATAGAGGTAACTTGGTAGCATTCACCTCTACAAAATGTTTTGTGATTAATCTTACCACTGACAATATTGTTTTGCAGGGAAAAAGAGTGAACAAGATATACATTGTAGATCTGTCCACACTTTCAGAAAATGAAATCTCTTGCTTAAGTGGAATGGATAGTGATCCCCTCTTTTGGCATTAGAGACTTGGACATGCAAGTCTGAGTCAACTCAACAAATTAGTCTCCAAGGACTTGGTGATAGGACTGCCTAACATTAAGTTCAAGGAAGAAAAAGTTTGTGAGTCTTGTGCAAGGGGGAAGCAGCTAAAATCCTCTTTTAAATGCAAGAAAGTGGTAAGTACCACCAGAACAATGGAATTGGTCCATATGGATCTCTGTGGTCCAATGAGAACATTAAGAAGAGGTTGTAAAAGATATGTGATGGTGCTTGTTGATGATTACTCTAGGTTCACTTGGAAATTGTTTTTAACATCTAAAGATGAAGCATTTTACATGTTCACTTCTTTTGTTAGAAAAACTCAGAAACAACTAGGTAATCAACTTGCATCAATTAGGTCTGATCATGGAACTGAATTTGAAAATACTAAATTTGCTGAATTTTGTGATGAGCATGGGATATATTATAATTTTTCTGCTCCTAGAACTCCGCAACAAAATGGAGTAGTTGAAATAAAGAATAGGACACTTGAATATATGGCTAGGACTATGCTTCTTTCTAGTAAACTGCCTCATAGCTTCTGGGAAGCAATTGTAAATACTGAATGCTACATCATAAATAGGTGCATGACTAGACCTCTTGTAGAGAAGACTCCCTATGAGTTACTTAAAGGGAGAAAATCAAATATATCCCATCTTAGGAACCAAATATATCCCATCTTAGGACATTTGGATGCAAGTTCTTTGTGCACAACAATGGTAAAAACTCCCTAGGCAATTTTGATCCTAGAAGTGATGAGTGAGTATTCTTGGGATATTCTTCACATAGTAAAGCTTGTAAGGTCTATAACAAAAGAACTATGTATTTTGAAGAAAGTGTTCATGTGGTTTTTGATGAAACTAACATATTTTCTGAGAGACAGGAACATGATGATGAAGCAATTGGGTTGGTAAGAAAATTTAATGAAACCACAGTTGTCACGACCCAAATCCAATAAGAGTCGTGATGGCGCCGGATACCACTGTCAGGCAAGCCAACACTAAGAAGTTAATTAATTCTTTATTTTAATACTCTCAAAATCATTACATTAAATAATAATTGACGAACTTCCACTGATTAAACAACAATGTCCCTAACAAATTTAAACAATTAATAAA
This sequence comes from Nicotiana paniculata, assembly GCA_005239505.1. Classification (NCBI taxonomy): domain Eukaryota; kingdom Viridiplantae; phylum Streptophyta; class Magnoliopsida; order Solanales; family Solanaceae; genus Nicotiana; species Nicotiana paniculata. The sequence continues at coordinate 137,604 of ML331796.1, forward strand.
TCCCAAAGTTATCCCAGAACCCGGTGTCACAAGTGCATGAGCTATTTCTAGGAAACAATATAATACAATAACCGTCCGGAATACAAACTGGACAGTAAAAAAAATACAATACAGTACTCAGAAGGGGACTCTGTTGGCTGCGGTCATCTCGAGGAGTTCAGCTCACCTAAGTATCCGTATCAACCATGTCGTTGCGCCAAACTAGGCCACTAGACGTGTCACACCGCCTTTTTTATAAGCCCCAAAGGGGGTATGGGAGTTTTTCCAATTAAAGTGACC
>ML331799.1:0-30935 GCA_005239505.1 Nicotiana paniculata
GGAAACAATTCTCTTTTTAGAAGAATTTAACAATATGAACTCTAGCTTTCTTTTAAACATTTAATTATGTATCCGGTCATATTAGCAATTCAATGATACAGGCAGGGTTACAGGTATACACATAAAGCATGCTAATAGGTCCTAGGCTACCCGGACATGGCATAATAGTAGCTACGCACGGACTCCCGTCACCTCGTGCGTACGTAGCCCCCGAAAATAGTAGCATATACTGGATTAATTCACCTAGGGGGACAATTCCCCCTCACAAAGTTAGAAAGGAGACTTACCTTGCTCCGAAATTCCAACACCGGCTTCCAAGCCCTTCCGATGACTCCAACGGACGCATAACGCTCCGAAACTACCACACAAATGACAAAGCAATGAAAATTCATCCTAATACTCACAACAAGTTCAGAAAATATATTTTCTTAACCCCGCTCAGTGAAATGACCAAAATGTCCTCGGGCCCACGTGCCCAGAATCTGAAATTTCTCGAAGGTACGTTCTACCCATAGCCTTACTAACTCAAATATATAATTTAATCAAATATTCATGCTCAATTCGTGGCTAAAATCCACATTTTCCATATTCTAGGTTTTCTTCAAAGTTTCCCAATTTTCCTACCAATTTCATGCTCAAATCCATGCAAGATCTTGTATTTAACCTTAGAAACAAGTAGAACAACTTACCTCTTGATGCTTGGTGAAATCTCCCTTGAAAGCTCTCCAAAATCGCCTAACCCATGAAGAAAAATGAGAGAAAAATGGCACAAACCCATTTTAAAACATTCTGCCCAGGCATTTTTCGCACATGCGGTCCTTCCTCCGCACCTGCGATCTCGCAGGTGCGACCAAATCCACCGCACCTGCGGTCTCCCTCAATCCCAGCCAAATCGCACATACGCCCACACTGCCCGCACCGACGGCTTCGCAAGTGCGAAATATCCATCGCACCAGCGGTTCCCAACCAAGCCAAGCCCAACTCGCACCTGCGACTCCCAAGCCGCACCTGCGGCTAAAATCTCGCAGGTGCAGATCACACCAGATGACAGCAGAAACCAGCCATTTTACCAACTTCAACTTTGATCCATTAACCGCCCGGAATCCACCCGAGGACCCCGGGACCCCGTCCAATTATACCAACCTGTCCCAAAACATGACATGGACTTGCTCGAGCCCTCAAATCACATCAAACAATGCCGGAATCACGAATCACACTCAAATCCAATTCTTTAAGAACTTAGAATTTCAAACTTCTACATCCGACGCCGAAACCTATCAAATCACGTCCGATTGACCTTAAATTTTGCGCACAAGTCATATTCAACATTACGGACCTGCTCCAACTTTTGGAATCGCATTCTGACCTCGATATCAAAACTTCCACTTCCTGTCGGTTTTCTCAAAAACCTTCAAATTTCTATCTTTAGCCAAATGACTCCCAAAATGACCTACGGAAATCCAAATTCACTTCCGATCGCGCTCCCAATTCCAGAATCACCATACAGAGCTATTCCCAGACTCGGAATCCCAAACGGACATCAACCTCACTGATATGCACTTCAACCCCAAATTCATGAAACCCTTTTAAAATACTAACTTCCATAATATATGCCGAAATGCTCCCGGGTTATCCAAAACCTGATCCGGACATACAACCAAGTCCAAAATCATCATACGACCCAGCTGGAACCTTCGAATCCTGATTCGGAGATCGTTCACTCAAAATTCCAATCTTAGTTGATTTCTCTAACTTAAGGCTTCTGAAATGAGAATTCTCTTTCCAAATCAATTCTAAACTTCCTGTAATTCAATTCCGACCACTCCCACAGGTCATAATACCTGAAACAGAGCTACTCGTGACTTCAAACCGCTGAACAACGCACTAGGGCTCAAAACGACCGGTCGGGTCGTTATGTTCTCCCCCACTTAAATCGACGTTCGTCCTCGAACGTGCTAAGAATTGCTCTGGAGTTACCTGAAATCACTGTTTAACATCTCGAGCACCTGCCCGTGCTACCATAACCCAGTCGAGCACAATAGCTTGATCAAATCTGGAGATTTCTTCTTTATCCATATAATAAGCTCAGAATTTATTCAAACACCTGAAATTCTCTAGCCAGGCGTAGTTTCAATATATATATAAGCACTGCATCAACTAGCACACGATATACCAGATCATAACTGCATACCCTTGCTGAATCGACGCCATGCACCGCATAACTCATCGTCTGACCACAACGACGCTCCCTGAACCTTAGCCAAGGGCCCCAAATCTGACGCTCCTGATGAACCTCATAACAATTATACAGACATCCTGCTATAACGCTGGCGATACAACCACAATGGAGGGAATGCGCAGAAATTCACACGCGATCGCGGAGTTAACAAATCCTTGAATACCTCATCTTGACTAGAATTGTCACTTAATTATGAACCTGAATGGTGGTATTTGTTCTTTAATATACACTTCACATAACCTTATCGTACCGATCCCTGATCTGAAAATCTCGTCTCACCCAGTATGAACTGCTCAGACAACAAGCCATCCCAACATGACTAACAGCATCACATGATACCACATCGCCCAATAGGCCATAACTCGAACATGATAAAAAAAGCGACTCAGTACGGAACCACTCAGCTCACGCAACTAATATGAATTCTTACCAGAAAATAGGAAATAAATCACAAGAAAATAAATACTTATTAACCCTTCTCATCATCACACTGTTGCGGCGTGCAACCCGATCCGAATAACATACCCGTGGCGACGTGCCACCCGATCCACACATAAAATTTACATAAAAAGATATATATACGGAGCTGATTTGCTCACTATTACGAATTACTGAATATCGATCACAAGCACGCTAAGTGCATAATACCATCTTGGGGAGACTGATAAAGCCATAGGCTACAAAACTCAAGCACAACTGAGGTGCGATATATATACATATACTCTGGATCTCAAGAGCTATCATGCTCACATAACATCCTCGTTACGCGGGACCTCAACACATAAGAAATTATCAAGCCATTTCACAACTCGTACGGCACAATCACAATAACACATAAATTTGACAAAGCCGGAACAACACCCGCTGTTCTAATACTTTTCCATGAAAAGCGCTCTACTGAAAGGAACATGCCTGGCTCACACGGAGCCCATAATCATATTTAAATCCACCCACACACATCGAGCCACCTCGCTCGCACCAAACTTAGCTATTAGCTTTTACCTGGGTCCACATTAACCCACTTTTTTCTCATAATACATGTGAACAACCATCATCACCGGGACTAACACCCCATAATCCAGACTCAACTGAACCGAACGCCCTCCAGGCATAAATTCTCAATTAAGCAATATTGCACTTCTTTATACTCAGTCCAAATCTGAAATTCATCAAGTGACTACATGTCACACTTACACAATCTTTTCGCGGTCATGCTTCTACGACCTTCCACACAAGGCAACAAGTCGCACATCCATAACACCGGCCGCACTAAGGCCGCAAAACACATCAAGAAACCATGACCAAGGTACAAAGCCTCTTCCATCGAATATCAATCTCATGTGACACTGAAGATAATACCAGCTTACACTGAACTTTCGAATCACTTTGTCTTGCTCTTCCGAGCTCATGACATCCTTATAAACATCGGACATGAATCTCGATTCTTAGTCCCAAGTACATACTGTTTCCCGCACTTAACATACCAACATGAGGTAGCACAAGAATTCCATCATAACTTTCGAACCACCAATAGGGTGAACACTTCATCATATAGAAAGTTTTTACTTAACTCAATTCAAGAGTACCATCTCATCACACGAGTGAATTCCCATTATCACCCAATCATGCAAATCTTAAGTGGTAGTCTATACCACCATAACCCTTTCGAGATCCGCCTATACCTGACAGGCCATAGCACTCAAGTGCTTCCACATAAAATCCATTACGACGACCGACAAGCCCCGCACACACCGTCATAAACCACATGCATAACTAAATCACATCAAAGGAACCAATCACTGCCGCAAATGTGCCATTTCAACCATGGCTAATCTATTTATCTTCTTTTAAACATCAATAATTTCCTCAGGAACAATAACAACTTCCTTCAACCCATAGAAAACTCCACCCTCACTCATCCCGAGTGACCTTGATTCACGAGACCATGCTGCCCAAATCCCGCAACCCGTCTCATAACCTTCTGATAATATTTTCTTCAATCCAGAGACTATTTCTCTCACTCCTCCAATATTATCATGCATGCTGAACCATATCACAGAACATTCTAACCATCCTCTTCTTTCTCATAAATTATTTTGCAAAAGCTCGATTCTCGACCATATTGCTGCCTGAAATCTTTAATTGCCATTTATTAGTAGTTGTTGTTACGTGCTATTCTTTCCATTGTTAAGTTATTCTCATGCATTTAGTTCGTAGTTACTATTTCATGCTATCTATATCTTATTGTTGAGATTATGTTATGCATTTGAATTTGAAGTTTCCATTTCATGGAAATAACTTCATTGTTGAGTTGTGAAAGTTGTGGTTGTTGAGAGCTATTGACACGTTTGTGGTTGAAATTGTTATTTATTGTAATACTTTTCCTTGTTGAGTTATTCCTCGTTCATTTTGTTGTTATTGAGATTCTTGTATATGTTGTGGTTGAGTCGGGGCTATGTGTTGTGGTAACATTGGTGTTGTTGACGTTTTGGCTAGTTGTGACATATGGGCACTTGTGGTGCGAGTTGTGATTGTGTTGTGATATTGATACACATGCGGTGTTGTGATATTGATACACATGCCGTGTTATAAGGCTAGGGTTGATAGGCATGCGGTGAGATAAGGTGGGCTTGGTATGCGTGTTTCTATTAGGGAACTACTTGAAGCCATGCAGTGACATAAGGTGGGCTAAAACGCGTGTAGCTATTTCGGAAAAAAATGATTTTCAAAACTAAATGTAAGGCTCATGCAGTGATATAAGAAAAGATTATGATTATGACTTGTGAAATGTGATTTCGAGGTGGTACCTCGGTTGTGATTCTTGTTGTACATTCTATGTTGGGAAAACCTGTTGATTTGAACATTCTTTGCTCTTCCTTCGATATTCAGCATTTTGATTATGTTTTGTTATTCATTGTTATCTTGGTGTTGGAACGATTGTGAATTCTTGTGTGAGTCATTCCTTCTACGTGATTTGTTGTATTGCTTTAACATGCCAACTTGTGCCTCCGTTATTACTTGGTAAATTGATTGTCAATGTAAATTTAATTGCATGGAGTCATTATATTATATTCTGTTGAGTTGTTGGTAACATAAAGACTTAAATAATAGAATTATTGACGTGCTTTATTCTATGTGTCTCTTAAGATAGAACTCGCTATCTCACTTGTTGCCTGGTTATATTAAATGGTTATCGCCTTTTTACTATAATTAGCTTCTCAAATTATACTCAACACCCTGTTGATTAGTCACCTTACTTAAAATTATTATCATGTTTCTATTTTAAGAAATTTTATATTTAATTCATTAATTTAACTGATGTTTTGCTTTATTTAAATATGACATTTTAGTCAATTTTATTGATTTCTAAACTAAACCCATATAATACTCTATTTTGTACAAATTGTATTATATTTTACTTTAATTAATTTCTAAAATAAAATCATTATTTTATTTGACGCCTTAATTTATTCAAGATTGTTATTATGATTTATGGTGTTTAAATATAACTCTCTATCATTTTAATTGATATTTGTTATGGTTGTAATTATTATTACGGGCACGAGGTCCCATACGTGTAAGATTTTGAAATATTGGTCCACGATTTGTGATTTACGAGGTGTGGTGCCTCGGGGTAATTCTTGTTTTAGGCCTATGCGTTGGGAATGATTTGATTATTTGAGTTGTCACTGGTTCCTCCTTATTTGAGTTCATTCATATCTCATCGTTGTTCTGATTATGTTGCTTCTCTATTATCCATTTACTACTTGCTGCAATTTGCACTTTTATTATTTTGTTGTTGGTTGTACATCAATAATGTTTCCCCCATTAGCATTACATTGATGTTCTTTAAATTGTTAGCTTCATGTATATCTTGTACAAATTTCTATGTCTAGTAGGTGTCTTGACCTGTCCTCGTCACCACCCTACCGAGGTTAGGGTTGGTACTTTCTGGGTACTGTTATGGTATACTCATTCTATGCTTCTCCATATTTTTATGCAGATCCAGATATTTCTGATCGTGATGTTGAGAGTTACATTTGCACGGCGGATACTTCAAGGTATACCTGGTTGAAGTTCGTAGGCCTCAGAGTCACCATCTTACGTCTTTATGCTGCTATTAAATTATAAATCGAAACAGTACAATATTTAGAAATTCTAGTGTACTTCAGTCGAGCTTATGAATTCGTACTACCGATTTTGGGGAATGTATAACTATTGGCCATTGCAGTTATATATGTCGTTTACTGGTTTATGATTTTATGATTAAATAGTGCAATTCTGTTATTAACTCATCATGTGTTAGGCTTACCTAGTCTTAATAGACTAGGTGCCATCACGACATCCTAAGGTGGGAATTTGGGGTCTTGACAAGTTGGTATAAGAGCTCTAGGTTCATAGGTGCTACGAGTCATAAGAAGGTTTAGTAGAGTCTTGCGAATCGGTACGGAGACGTATGTACTTATCTTTGAGAGGATACTCCTTTCAATCCTTATCGTGCGGTATTGATTTAGCTTGAAGCATACGTCTTATATTCCTTTACATCCTCTAGTATATGATGATGCACACTCAGTATCAACTATGCTTCGACGATTTATAATGATGCAGATGGGATACGAGAGGGCCACATATGCTCAATCATTGTCTCGAGGTGCTCTCTAGACTGAGGACGCGAATGTGTTAGTATATCTTCCTTTGTTTAGGTGTGGGGATGCAATAGGTTCTTGTATCTGATTGGTGCTGTACGAGCTTATGAAGGCTGGTATTATGGATCATCGGATGTTGTGTCCTATTGCTTCGTGCCAAGTGGGGGAGTTTACTATCGACGGTTGAATTGCATAGGCAAGTGCTATATCATCTTTGGGTCTGAGGTATATTGTAATGACCCGGCTGGACATTCCGAGAGTTTAGCCCCGTTTCCCCCGTTTCTACTTCATTTTATGTGGTTCAGCTTCATTTATGTGTGTTGGGTCGGTTGGTTCGGGTTCAGAGTGGTCATGGTGAGAATTGAGGTAATTAGTCTCTCAAGGTAGCCTAATAGTTGAGAAAGTCAACTGAGAGTTGACTTATTGGTGAACAACCTCGGAATGCGGATTTTATCTCTCGGATAGCTTCGTTAAGTGATTTGGGACTTAGGAGTGTGTTCGGAATGGAGTTTGGATGTCCGGTGTAGAATTAGGCTTGAATTGGCGAAAGTTAGTTTTTGGTGATTTCCGGTCGGCAGTGGAAAATAGGCTATCGAGGTCAGAATGGGATTCTGGAAGTTGGAACAGGTCCGTAATGTCATTTTGATTATGTGTGCAAAATTTCAGGTCAATCGGAGGTGTTTTGTTTGGTTTCGGCGTAGTTGGCGAAATTTAGAAGTTTCACAGTTCATAGGCTCATTTGATGTAATTTTGGTGTTTTCGTGTTATTTTTGGTGTTTCAAAGGCTCGAATAAGTTGGAATAATGTTATGGGTTGTGTTGGTATGTTTGGTCGGGGCCCCGAGGGGCTCGGGATTGATTTCGGATCGTTAGCGGGGTTTTGAACTTGGAAAATCTCAGAAAATAGCTGCTGGTGTGATTTCTGGTGTTGGCCACACCTGCGGATGGGTAGCCGCAGGTGCGATGTCGCAGGTGCAATGGGCAATGCGTAGGTGCGAAAAAGGCTAGGCAAGGGAATTTCCGCAGGTGCAAAGTTATGGCCGCACCTGCGAAGCTGCAGGTGCGGAAGATTGGCCGCAGGTGCGATGTTGGTCCGTAAGTGGGATTCCGTCAGTGCGCACCTTGGACCGCAGGTGCGACCAAGTGTCCGCAGGTGCGACCAAGTGTCCGCAGGTGTGGAAATGCTGTCAGAAACAATGTATAAGAGACATCCGTTAAATTCATTTCATTTCACCATTTTTTCATACGAGAGAAGCTCCTTTGAAGGTAAATTGGAGAGGGAATTCGTGATTCTTCAGTGAAGGTAAGTTCTCGAGTTATTAACATCGTTTCTATGCTATTTTAATTTGGATTAGGCTTGTATTTGAAGGATTAAAGTAAGAATAGTTTGGAAAATGGGAGGAAAGAGTTGGGAATTTCTTTTGGCAATTTTAGTGGGCAATTGTGGTCCGATTTTGATGTTCTTGGTATTTACGGTCTCGTGAGAGGATCGGGGTTCTTTTGATGTAAATTTAATCGTATTTTGATACGTGGGCCCGGGGCTAGGGTTCGGCGTAATTTCGAGATTCTTGTGTAATTTGATAATTTTCGGTTGGGTTGTGTTGCTTGAGTATATATTAATGATGTTGAACTTGTTTTGGCTAGATTCGGAACAATCGGGAGCCAATTTGAGGGGCAAGAGCATTGCGGACTAGTGTTGTGGCCCGGTAGAGGTAAGTAATGGTTATAAATCTTGTCCTGAGGGTATGGAACCCCAGACTACATATTTTCTCACTGATTTTAGAAAGGCACACATGTCGGATGACGAGTATGTGGCGCGAAATAATTTTTGGATTGGACTAGGTCCTCTCCGCAGCAACTAATGAGTTGAATATATACTCAAAACCTTATGTTAAATCATATTCCAAAGATTTTTGAAATATTTGGGCTATTAGCCGTGTTTGAGACCTCGTGCCGATCTGTTTAGACCCCTTATGGGCTTTTCACTACTATTTTTCCTCACTATGTATTGATGATTTCAGTCAGCTGCATTGTGCATACTATTTTCGAAACTCAGCATGATTTACACCATTTTTAGATTTAAACTAATGTTTTGGGTCGAGTACCCTGTTTTACTGATTCGCCCGAGGGGCCTTTTGAGTTGTTCTGCTGAGTGTGGCCGAGAACCAAGAGTGATGGTGAGGTGCTGAGTGTGGCCGAGGGCCAAGAGTGATGGTGAGGTGCTGAGTGTGGCCGAGGGCCAAGAGTGATGGTGAGGTGCTGAGTGTGGCCAAGGGCCAAGAGTTATGGTGAGGTGTTGAGTGATATTAGCGCTTGGGCTGAAGGAGCCCCTTCGGACTCTGTACACACCCATAGTGAGCTCACCGAGTGCCTAGGGGATATTGATGATTTTAGTACATTCATTTTCATACTAAATCTTTCGGTTTGAAGTTGTTAAAACTATGCATTCTTTAAAGGACTTTTCTGAAGTTGATTTTAAGGCATGATGATTTCACATATCTATGTTATACTGTTGGAAAGAAAGGTTGTGCATCTTGTGATTTGATGACATTGATTTTATGTGTTTCTTGCTGCTCAGACCTGATTTATTTTCATTACTACTGAGTTGGCGTACTCACATTACTCCCTGCACCTTGTGTGCAGATTCAGGTGTTAGGTCAGGGTGAGCTGTCTATCTGTTCCAGAGATTCTCTGAGGTTTGCGAGGTAGCTGCATGCATCCGTAGTCCTGCTCCCTCTCCTGGTTAATATTATAGAAATTATTTTCGTCGAGTTGTATATTTTATGTAGATGCTCATTACCAGTGACTCCGGGTTCTCGTGGGTTGTATTTAATGTTCAATATAGATTTAACTATTTTATAAATGTTTAAAGGAACTTTTATGGGTAATCGATATAGTAAAGATGTAAAAGGGAAGCTTATTATGGTTTGAGTTTGGGTTTTGGCTGGCCTAGTTCCATGATAGGTGCCATCACGACTGACCTGGATTTGGGGTCGTGACAGATTGGTATCAGAGCTCTAGGTTACATAGGACTCACCAGTCATGAGCAGGTTTAGTAGAGTCTTGCGGATCGGTACGAAGACGTTTGTACTTATCTTCGAGAGGCTGCGGAACCCTTAGGAAAATCTCACATTTTTAAAATTCTTGTCGTGCGAATCCATTGTATTCAGCCAAGAGCGTAACTCTTGAATTCCTTCCATGTATTCGAGCGCGCACGAGAGCGCCTGATATCAGCTGCGCATCGACGGATTGTTGCTTCCATGGATGAGATGTGATTTTGGCATGTTGGTAATGGGCCAGTCTGGAGGGCTTGAGGCCGGATTCATTCTGTGGCTTGGTTACTGAGATTTTCGTGGTGTGGGAACATGTAATTGGGGACTTGTATGTCCGTTTGTGTTCTTATTGATGAGAATTGGTGTCTAAGATGCCTATGTGGTGGGTGTGATTTGATGGTTAGATGTGTTCAGACTGTGAAATGTGTCGAAAGGGTTAGATGGAAATGTGGTAAGATTTATTGAGTGTTCGATTTCTATCTCAATTTGGTATATGGCCTTGAGTTGTGCGTATGTGGGAAGACCTCTCATGTTGTGTAGTTGTGGAGTGAAGCGGATTTCTTTGTTCGGTTATGAGTCCCTGGTGATGTCTTTGAGTTGGTCATTTGCCCCAGTAAAGTTCATGATATTGACGGTGTATTCCAGTCGTATTAGCACTCCTTGTTATTGTATTCATTAATGGCGTCCTAGCATATTCGCGTAGACGCGAGTAGCATACTCAATATCTGAGGATGGCATTATAAGGATTCAGGGAGGAAAGGCTCTCTGCCAATTCTCCGAGTGTGAATTTTGCTTCGGTTCAGTAGCATTCTTGGGACGCGTGGTGTCTGGTAAGGGTATCCAAGTGGTCAGACCTGTGTGGGTAGAGCTTCCAGAAGCTCGAGATTTCTGTGACCACCGCTCCAGTGTTAGTTCTGCCATCGGCTTCAGGTTTTTACCGCATATTGTGGTGCCTCGAGGGTAGTCGTTGGTTGTGTTCAGATGCAGGAAGGTGTAGTGATTGCGTGATAGTTCTGGTCTTCAGAAGTGTATGGAGAGATAGTAATTGAGGCTAAGCGAGCAGGGGTAACTCCTGCGGATTGTCCCAGGGCGTGTGGTACCAATGTAGTTCTGTAATAAGTTCTCTTCTACCAGTAAAAGATATATGTTGTGATTGGAGTTTAGATCGCTTATGGAAGTTGGTGTGACTATTGCGATGGTGGATGCGAGATTGGCAATTAATTCGAGTGTTAGATGGTTTGGGTCATATAAGCTTATGGAGGATTTAGTTGGATCCCACCACAGCATGGTGGCAGTGATAATGTGTGGTCATAGTCTTGTTGTCTTGATCCTTGGCTTTGAGCCAAGTGGGGGAGTTCGTTATTGATAAGTTGATTACATGATTACGTGTGGTATTGGTTTCAGTTCGAGGTATATTGGTATATCACGTATGACATGCAGCTATGGGGTCTGGGAATGTCACGAGTAAGGGAAATTTCTTTGATATAGGTTGTAATGTACTCTGTTGGGTAATTGGGTTCTATTGAATGAGTTAGTGGAAATTGTGAAAGGTGTAGTGTGTGCAGTGTATGAATTTGCTTGTGGTTTCAAGTGAGTAGATTACTTTCCTAGTATGTTAGTGTGCAAACGGGTCAGGTCGATTCTGTCTAATTAGTCAGTGTGATTGAGATTTACGTAAGAGGATGTCAAGACTTGTGGTATTCTACATCATCACAGGTTTTACATATCGCTATCAGGAAGGTGAAGGTAATGGCTTTTGATTCGCAGGAAGTCTCTTCGGGGTAAGTTTCCTAATGTGGTGCTTTTGAGGATATTTGAGAGAGTATTCGGTGGCTTATGAGACATAGACGATATGGTTTTGTGCTTGGGTCGCGTGAGGTGAGTCTGGGTTGAAAATTTGTTGTATTACGGCAGGGAGAAGTATCAATTTGAAGGTAAGTCAGAAGGAACTTGGGTAAATAGGGCAACTTTGCAGTAGGACAGATCGGCATGGTAAGGGATACAATTAGTTCTTTGGGTGTTCTTAAGGTGACGAGTTTTTCGGGTGTTCCCTACAATGCTCTTGGATTTTTGGTGGCCTGCGTAGTTGGTTGAGTTAGAAGAATTCAGTCCTGATGGGTTGGTGTTGCGCAAATGGGATTTCAAATAGTCCGGGATGGTTTCTACCGCGGTTAAGGGTGTATATTTTCTTATGGCGTGTAGTGAGTTTGTTTCTAAACGGGATTCTTGGCTAGTTGGGTACGTAATTGCTTGTGGCTAAAAAAGGACCATGGAGTTCCCGTATTTTTCCTAGGTTGGCATGGCGTGTGCGGTATGTTGGGTAGAGTTGAGATTTGCTTATGCAAGGTCACAGTTCGGTTCTGGAAGGAAGGTCATAAGTCTTAAGCAGCATGGGCAGTTTCAGATGACTATGTAAATGATATCACTAATTGGTACGACGTGATAAGGGTATATATATTTTAGAAAGAGCAATGTGTTTAAGTTAAGGGTACTTCATTGGTATCGCGGCGCCCTATTGTTGGATCGACTGTTGATATTCAAGGTTGCTTGGTGAACGGAAGAATTATAGGGATATTCCCCGTGGAATAAGTGAGTATTTGGGATGTGTTATGTATTCGAGCGGTGGAGTTGTGATCAGATATGGTAATCCGTACGTTTCATGGATTTCGAGACTGAGAGTTCTCATAAATAGGATATTTGGTGGTAGTGAACTGTGAAGATGCGAGCTGAGCTAGTCGGATGTTAGTGTGTACCATGGTTATGTCATTATGAACTTTTGGTAAGTCATCTATCTGTTGTGGATGATCAGAGTTAATTTAGGTCATTGGTAGGCTGATCTGGGTGCGTGTTCTGCACCGGGTGGGAATTGTTGGCTCCGAGTTTCTATTATTGAGAAATGTACCATTCGATTGTGATTGAGTTTATTCATGTTCTGGAGTGATCTATGAGTTACCCTTCGGTGTTGCGAGGAGTGATGATTATTGCTTATATGCACATATCGTGCGTTCTAATTGGGATTTATAGCTAGATTTGAGTAAGGTAAGTAATTGGGTGTTGCGGGATTGAGGCGTGTTGGTTATATACCTTCTGTTTCAGGTGGCATGGTATCGTCCGGTTTTCCCCGTGGTTATGGCTATGCACTTTGAGTACTTGATGTTGAATTTCGAATGGTTATTGATTTTGGGAATGGTGTCTTAAAATATTCCAAGTGGACCAACGGTCGGATGAGATCGCACAGTGTAGCGGAGTTATGTAGGGGTATGACCTTTGGTATCGGGTTCATGTGTTTTTGATTTTTACAGTGTGTGTCAGGCTGTTAGTATGATATGGCGATGGTAATTTTTAATGGCAGGATAGTCCTCCCGTGTGGATCTTTTATATATTTGATTACATTGGGAAGTTGCTGTTAAGTGCCCAAGTTGCACAGGTTTTGGTTTCCAATTGTAACGTTGTGTCGAATGGTTAGTGTCATGTTATCAGGGTGGTTGTGATGGATGAGAGGAGGTCATTGGACCTAGAATGAATGTTTTCAGAATTTTCTACAGCATAGTTGGAATGATAAATATCGGGAGTCAGCTTCGAAATCTGCTATAATTCCTGTTTGGGAAGGGGGAGTTTCATGTCTGGTTGATCGAACGAAATGGTTGTTAGTTCTACGTGCTTCTTTCATCATCGGCAGTATATGTAAGTGTTAGAGCGAGGAATTTCGTGATAAGAGGCTATGTACCGGTATTGGGTTGTTCTGAGCAGTTATTGTGGTTAAGAGTATTTGCTATGAGGGATGGAGTCATGCGGTGTATTATGTGATTTCATCTAGGGTACGTATATGGCTTGATTCAGCATGTTCAGACTTGTTCAATTTATAGTTATGGAAATTTTGACCTTGTATATCATTTCAGAAGTGGGAATTTGGTTCTAAGGTTTATGGGCCAGGATTTGGATTTCAAAATTTCAACGGTATTGTGCTATTGGACCTATATGAGATAGGGTGACGTGGGATCACCCCCGGGTATGTGCATGGTAAGCTACGTAACAGATTGATAGTGTTGGAGAACAACTCTTGGCACATTCGAGGACGAACATATGTTTAAGTGGGGGAGGATGTAACGACCCGGCCGGTCGTTCCGAGAGTTTAGCCCCGTTTCGCCCGTTTCTGCTTTATTTTATGTGGTTCAGCTTCATTTATGTGTGTTGGATCAGTTGGTTCGGGTTCAGAGTGGTCATGGTGAGAATTGAGGCAATTAGTCTCTCAAGGTAGCCTAATAGTTGAGAAAGTCAACTGAGAGTTGACTTATTGGTGAACGACCTCGGAATGCGGATTTTATCGCTCGGATAGCTTCGTTAGGTGATTTGGAACTTAGGAGTGTGTTCGGAATGAAGTTTGGATGTCCGGTGTAAAATTATGCTTGAATTGGCGAAAGTTAGTTTTTGGCGATTTTCGGTCGGCAGTGGAAAATAGGCTATTGGGGTTGGAATGGGATTCCGGAAATTGGAACAGGTCCGTAATGTCATTTTGATTATGTGTGCAAAATTTCAGGTCAATCGGAGGTGTTTTTGTTGGTTTCGGCGTAGTTGGCAAAATTTAGAAGTTTCAAAGTTCATAGGCTTGAATTTGATGTAATTTTGGTGTTTTCGTGTTGTTTTTGGTGTTTCGAAGGCTCGACTAAGTTGGAATAATGCTATGGGGTGTGTTGGTATGTTTGGTTGGGGCCCCGAGGGGCTCGGGATTGATTTCGGATGGTTAGCGGGGTTTTGAACTTGGAAAATCACAGTAAAATAGCTCTTGGTGTGATTTCTGGTGTTGGCCGCACCTGTGGATGGGTAGCCGCAGGTGCGATGGGAAATGCGTAGGTGCGAAAAAGTCTAGGCAAGGGAATTTCCGCAGGTGCAAAGTTATGGCCGCACCTGCGAAGCCACAGGTGCGGAAGATTGGCCGCAGGTGCGATGCTGGTCTGTAAGTGGGATTCCGCAGGTGCGCACCTTGGACCGCAGGTGCGACCAAGTGTCTGCAGGTGCGGAAATGCTGTCAGAAATAGTGTATAAGAGGCATCCGTGAAATTCATTTCATTTCACCATTTTTGCATGCGAGAGGAGCTCATTTGAAGGCAAATTGGAGAGGGGATTCGTGATTCTTCAGTGAAGGTAAGTTCTCGGGTTATTAACATCATTTCTATGCTATTTTAATTCGGATTAGGCTTGTATTTGAAGGATTAAAGTAAGAAAAGTTTGGAAAATGGGAGGAAAGAGTTGGGAATTTCTTTTGGCAATTTTAGTGGGCAATTGTGGTCCGATTTTGATGTTCTTGGTATGTACAGTCTCTTGAGAGGATAAGGGTTCTTGTTATGTAAATTTTATCGGATTCTAAGATATGGGCCCGAGGTTCGGGTTCGGCCGAATTTCGAGATTCTTGTGTAATTTGATAATTTTCGATTGGGTTGTGTTCCTTGAGTATATATAAATGGTGTTGAACTGGTTTTGGCTAGATTCGGAGTAATCGGGAGCCAATTTGGGAGGCAAGAGCATTGCGGACTAGTTTTGTGGCCCGGTAGAGGTAAGTAATGGTTATAAATCTTGTCCTGAGGGAATGGAACCCAGGACTACATATTTTCTCACTGATTTTAGAAAGGCGCACATGTCGGATGGCGAGTATGTGGTGCGAACTGATTTTTGCATTGGACTAGGTCCTCTCCGTGACAACTAATGAGTTGAATATTTACTCAAAACCTTATGTTAAATCATATTCTAAAGATGGTTGAAATATTTGGGCTATAAGCCATGTTTGGGGCCTCGTGCCGATCTATTTAGACCCTTTAGGGGATTTTCACTGCTGTTTTTCCTCACTATGTGTTGATTATTTCACTCAGCTTCATTGTGCTTGTTGTTTTTGAAACTCAGCATGATTTACACCACGTTGTGATTTAAAATGATGTTTTGGGTCGAGTACCATGTTTTACTGACTCGCCCGAGGGGCCTTTCGAGTGGTTCTGCTGAGTGTGGCCGAGGGCCAAGAATGATTGTGAGGTGCTGAGTGATATTAGCGCTTCGGCTGAAGGAGCCCCTCCAGAGTCTGTACACCGCCCCTCCCTAGTGAGCACACCGAGTGCCGAGTGACGAGTGATTGGGAGGCTGTGTGACGAGTGATTGGGAGGCTGAGTGACGAGTGATTGGGAGGCCGAGTGACGAGTGATTGTGAGGTGCTGAGTGACTGTGAGGCATGCCCGAGGGGCTGATTATGATACATGTTTTGCCCGAGGGGCTACTGATGATTTTACTACATTCATTTTCATACTAAATCTTTCTGTTTGAAGTTGTTAAAACTATGCATTCTTTAAAGGACTTTTCTAAAGTTGATTTTAGGGCAAGATGATTTCACGTATCTATGTTATACTTTTGGAAAGAAAGGCTGTGCATCTTGTTATTTGATAACATTGATTTTATGTGTTTCTTGCTGCTCATACCTGATTTATTTTCATTATTACTGAGTTGTCGTACTCACATTACTCCCTACACCTTGTGTGCAGATTCAGGTGTTAGGGCAGGGTGAGCTATCTATATGTTACAGAGATTCTCGGAGGTTTGCGAGGTAGCTGCATGTGTCCGCAGTCCTGCTCCCTCTCATGCTTAATATTATAGAATTTATTTTCGTCGAGTTGTATATTTTATGTAGATGCTCATGACCCGTGACTCCGGGTTCTCGGGGGTTGTATTTAATTTTCAGTATAGATTTAACTGTTTTATAAATGTTTAAAGGAACTTTTATGGGTAATCGGTATAGTAAAGATGTAAAAGTGAAGCTTGGGTTTTGGCTGGCCTAGTTCCATGATAGGCGCCATCACGACTGGCCTGGGTTTGGGGTCGTGACATATATATGGGGTATATCTGTATTACTACTAAATAATACATTTCAGTATTAGAGAGGTTAGAGAAGCATCTTTAGATTCATAGAAAGTCTCTTCAGAGTGGTATCTCGGTTGCAACACTGTTGGGTCCTTCAGAGGAAATACATCAGTTTATGGGCCTTCGGACGACGTGGTTTATGTTAGGATCTACCGCAGCGATCTTTGATTTGGAGTCATTGTCTATCGACGAGGAGAAGGGTTAACTTGAAGACAAGTTGAGGAAGATTCGAGGAAGTGGTGTTGGGTAAGCATGGTAATAAAATAATTGGTTCTTTGGGTATGATAATTCCTTACCAACATTTTTGTGGAAGTACTCACGGGTTTGACGGCTTGCGTGACTTGGTTTAGTTGGGCAATTCTGATGGCTTGGTGGTGGCAGACAAGTCTCGAAGAATTCTTGATAGTGTCGACCGCGGCTTGAGCTAGATGTCTACTACTGACATAAGGAACATGTTGTGTGTTATGATTTTCACTTGGATAGGGTCACAAGTTTTTACAACATGAATGATTTCAGATGGTTAGAAGAATGCTAGCATCATTTGGTGCCCTCTGAGAAGGGTGCATACTCCAAAAGGTGCATTACGCTTTGACTTGCGGATGCTTGACTAGTATTATGATAATCTCCCGATTGATCGACTGCGGGTGTTTAGATTTTGCTATATGGAACGAAGGAATTATGGAAGTATTTATCATGGGATGTTCCTGTATAAGGAAGGTGTAATTTATTTGAGTAGTGCAATTGGGATCAGATATGGAGATTCTGGCATTCTAAGGATCATAAGACTAATAAGTTTCTCAAAGGCGGATTATTCTGTGGTTGCGGATGGTAAAGGTATGCCGAGGTTAGCGACTGATGATATGTGCTATAGATATGCTATTATGGGATTCTCAGAGGCTATCCACCTATTTAGGAAGGATCAGAATTGATTTGGAGACCACTGGCAGGCCTAACGAGAATGTATATTCTACACCAGGTCAGACTTGTTTACTCAGCATAGTTATTATAGCAGGTGGTGTTATCAATTATAGTTGAAATTATTCGTTTATGATGTGGTATGTGTCTCTCTCTTCTACGCCACGACAGGTTTGTGAGATTGTTGACTATTTACATATGATGCAGTTATGTTGGGCTTTGTAGCGAAATTCGAGCGAGATTGCTCTTGGGTTATTGAATGGTTGATTGTGCCTTGGTTATGGTCTTCCTGTTTCTGGTATATAGTGATATTTGTATCTCTATGGTTAATGTCACACGCTTCGTATGTTTGTTTTTTATATGCTTATGATTGTTGATTGTGAGTATCATAGCTCAACGTATTCCAGGTGGACCGGTGTCAGATTGGGTCATGCATCACAACGATGTTATGTTAGTAAATGATCCTTTCTGCTTATTTCGTATGTTATGTTTCCCATTGTGTGGTGGATTGATAGCATTGGGCTTCGTGGTGGTATCTATTGAGCTGGCTGGATGGTTCCTTCATTTCCATTCTCTTTCAATCTTGGGTATATCTGAGTTATTGTTCGTTGATGCATGGATTGCATCGTATGTGGATCTAAATAGGATTTGTGTGACATGTTGGTAATGTAGCTTGTACTGGATGAGGTGAGGTTATTGGGTCTGAAATGAGTGCCATCAGATTTGATTAAGGTATGTTTGGAAGAATAGTGTCACTAGTCCTTTTGGCTATGGTTCTTTTAGGGCAAAGGAGCTCCACAAATTGTTGATATGATGGGTGGTTATGAGTTTCTGTATGTTTATTTCATTATTGGTAGTGTACGAGGGTTCAGAACAAGGTTTTAGTTGATATGAGGCTTGTTACTAGTGTCGGGTTGGTTATCCATTAGCTATTACATTCAGAATTTATTGCTACGAGCATATTAGTTATGTGGTATATCATTGGATCATGTCTTGAGATATGGTTATGGATTGATATAACTTGTTCTAAGTTATACGGTTCATGGATGCAAGAATAGGGTCATACAATGAGTTCCGGATGTTGGGGATTTGGGTTTTAAGGTTTATGAACTAAGGTTGAATTAATGATCCTCTGTTAGGTGGTGTTTTCGGGCATATATGTATTAGGTTTTAGCGTTCCATTCAGTGGTTTGAGACTTTGAGTAGCTTCAAATTATGTATTATGACTTCCGTGTATGGTTGGTTTGGTTATTCGAGCGATTCAGGATTGATTTGGACGAAAGATTCTCGTTTTAGAAGCTTTAAGTTGGAAGAGTTGACCAAGGTTTGACTTTTGGGTAAACAAATCAAAATTTAGTTTTGATTATTTTGATAGGTTCGTATGATCCGTTTATGTATGTTAAGATTTTGTTTCAGAGGTTCCTAGAAGATTTCGACATTATTTGTCGAAAGTTGGAAATTTGAAGAACTTAAGAGTTCATAAGTTTGATCAAGAGTTGACTTTGATGTTATTCTCCAATTGGTTTTGAGACTTTGGATAGGTCTATATAGTTGAATTGAACTTGTGTGCAAAGTTTGAAAGTCATCTGAGTGGTTAACTGTGATTCTAACGCTCTTTTGAAAGAATAAATATTTAACAACTTACGGGAAATTCTATTCGGTTTGAGCTTCGATTCTTTGTTGTGATGTTCCCATGGGTGTTTTTAGGATTTGGATAAGTTTGTACGATGCATTTGTACTTGATGGTATGATTGGATGGAGTCCCGATGGTCTTGGGTGTATTTTGGAACATTGGTTTAGAAACTAGTTAAGTTAAGGATTTTAAGTTTGACCATGGTCAATATCGGGTCAAGATGACCTCTTTTAAGTATTTTTAGTGCGCGAGCAGGTTCGTAGGATGTTCTATGATTATAATGTATATATAGTTTGTGTTCGGGAGGTTCCAGATGAGTTTAGGGTGCTAAAATGAAAATTTTCTTATTGCTGGTTTTTTTTCTAGTGCAAAAAATTACGAAAATGCCAATTTCTTTTAAAACTGTAAAACATCATATTTCCCTCATTTTAAGGCCAAACTGAGTGATTCAAGAGGCTATCTTGGGTGTAGTCTCGCAAGAATTGTGTTGGGCTTATTAAACATAAATTTTAGGATTATCTAGGACTTGAATCGAGCTGGGACAGCTACTGCATTTTTTTTTCTTGTTTTTAAATTTATTTACTTTATTCTCACAAAGTTTTGGATCTCAGTTTTGTGCGATTATGAAGGATATTTTTACTACTTGGATTGGGGTAAGTATTTTTGACTCGGACTTTTTATTATTTCATGATGTCGACCTCGATTTTAGTGTTTGATCAATAATTTGAATTGGAAAAACTGGGGATTTTAGGAAGCCTGGTGCTGTCATGAAATCCACCAGAGTTGGCTCCGCTGCAGGCACCTCGCCCTGCTCCTCAACTATGGGATCCTCGACTAGATCTGTTGGTGGTGAAACTGGGACAACTCTAGGTCGCCCTCGTCCCCTACCTCGGGTTGGTGCCCTCCCCCGTCCTCTACCTCGGCCTCTAGCAACAGGGGAAGCAGTCCCTCCTGGGTCTATAACATCAGTGACATGCATTCTCACCACATATGAGAGAATAAGAGGAAGAAACTTAGTCCACCATCAACTGCATGATAGGTGATGAGTAAAGTGTAGTTTCCTAACACCCTATAGCCTCTCGAAGATAAGTACGAACGTCTCTGAACCGATCCACAAGATTCTATTAGGCCTGTCCATAACTTTTGAGACCTATGTAAAATTAGTGCTCCAATATTATGTTGTCACGACCCAATCTCATATCAGGCTGTGATGGCGTCCATCACCGTTTCTATACAAGCCAATAGTGAACAACTTAGTGATTTCCCATTTTTAACGAGTCTTCCAAGTAATAACTTTCCTTAATTTAAAAGATTTAATGAGAAACAGATCTAAGCTAATAAATGAAAGCAACTAAATGTATTTATGACCATAGGAACAAAACCAAAATCACAAGTCTACTAATGTGTGCCAAGATTTGGTGTCAAAAGTGTGTGGAAAACTAGTAGAATATACAACATATGTCTACTCTATTGTCTGAAATAGAATAGATAGAAATAAATCAAAAAAGAGAGACTCTGGCATGTTTCTGAATGACTCGGAAGGGCAGCTTACCTGAAATCTCGAACCCAGAGCAAGCATGTGCGCCGAACGGATATCCAGATGCACATGCCTCAGATCCTGCACATTTAAGTGCTGAAATGTAGTATGAGTACATACAACAATATGTACTCAGTAAGTATCCAATCTAACCTCGAAGAAGCAGTGACGAGGGGTCGACTTTGACACTAACTAAGGCTAATGATAATAAGTCAAAGTTATAACTAAGCATGGATTACAAGAAATATACTAAAAACTCGATAACATGAGATGATAAATATCGTTTTCACAATTTTTAAATCCCAAATTTATCTTTCATCATTTAACGATTTATATCATCAAACATTGAAGAATATTAATTATGAGAAGTCCTAAGAGTTTATCATGCGCAGATAATGTCGAGGTCGTACGGCCCGAACCAACATAATAATATTTAAATTGTGCACTTCCAAGGGCCGAACAGTGCGAACAATAGATGCATCTATCTGCTACCGAGGCACTCGACCCCCTCCACAAATAGAAAACACTTTGAGAAAATACAAGTTTTCCAATAACAGTCAAGTGTTCTATTCACAGCCTCAAATAAGTGAAACTTATCCCTTTGGAATTCTTTTACAATTTTTGAAATATGATTTAAGAAATCCAATTAACAAGTAAGGGCACAACCATTTCAAGTATAGCATGATATGGGTCCTAGACTACCCGAACTATAGCATAATTAGTAGCTACGCACGGATTCTCATCACCTCGTACGTACGTAGCCCCCCACAAATAGACACACATACTAGTTAATTCACCTATGGGGTAAAGTCCCTCTTACAAGGTTAGAAAAGTGACTTACCTCATCTCAAAGCCTACTTCCCGGTCCAAGATTATGCTCTAACTCTCAATTTGGTGCCGAACAATCCAAAGCTAATCAAATAGTATATAAACTAATCAATACAATGCTCAAAATTTGTATTCCAACTATTAAAGAGGTTACCCAACCCTAAATGTAAGATTCCTAAAATTCACCCCAGGCCCACGTGCCCGAATTCCGGAAATTTTCGAACGCGAAGGAAAATGGCCCTGGCCCCGGGAGACAACACATTGCAAACATGACAGTGGTATCACGAACACGAAGGATGGCTTGGCCTACCCTTCACGAACGTGAGGGCTTCTACGCGAATGCGAAGAACAATAACAGCCCAAGCCCAACCCAGCTCCTCTACGGGAACGCGAGTCGCCTCATGCGAACGCGATGTTCATAGGCCCCAAACCTTCACGAACGTGGAGTATCTATCACGAATGCGTAGCAAAATAACCCCCAGCCCCAATTCCTTCATCACGAAGGCGAGAGTCCTTCCACGTTCGCGAAGAAGGAAACCAAAACTGGAATTTCTGGTTTTTCAAGCTTTTCTCTAAGGGGTCTGTAACTCACCTGAGTCACTCAGGACCCCGTCCAAAGGCACCAACAAGTATAAAAACATGATACGAACGTGCTCAAACTCTAGAAATGTGAAAATCAATAAAGGAACTAAGAATCGCACCCTCAAACCAAATTGAATCAAAATATGAGCCTCAAGTTTCCAAATTGCTCCGAACGCGCCGAATAATACTTAGAGTACTCGGGATGACACCAAATTTAACGGGAAAGTCTTAAATCACCATACGGAACTACTCCTGATCTCGGAATACCATTCCGACCTTGATAATCACCAAAACCTACTCTAAACCAAATTTAAAGGACTTCAAAACCTTCAAAGAACCAACTTTCGATATTAGGCGCTGAAACGCTCCCGGGTCATCCAAAACCTGATCTGAGCATACACCCAAGTCAAAAATCATCATAGAAACCTATTGGAATCGTCAAATCAAGATTCCAAGGTAATTTTCTCAAAATGTTGACTGAAGTCGAACTTAGCCTTTTTAGCCAACCTTAAGGAACCAGTTGTTCTGATTTCAACCCGAACCCTTCTAAATCCTGAACTAAACATCCCCGCAAGTCTTAAAAGAGTAAAATCACATACAGGGAGTCTTATTTAGGGTAACGGGATTCTAAAAATAAAAATGACCAGTCGGATCGTTACACTTATATGTATTTATTAGTAGTTGCTGTTACATGCTATTCGTTCCATTGTTGAGTTATTCTCATGCATAGTCGTAGATTATCTTTCATGCTACCTCTCTTATTGTTGAGCTTATGTTATGCATTTGAATTTGAAGTTACCAGTTCATGGAAATATCTTCATTGTTGAGTTATGAAAGCTGTAGTTGTTGAGAGATATTGACACGTTTGTGGTTGAAATTATTGGTTATTGGAATACTTTTTCTTGTTGAGTTATTCCTCATTCTTTTAGTTGCTATTTCGATTCTTGTACATGTTGTGGTTGAGCTGTGGGTTATGTGTTGTGGTACCATTGGTGTTGACTTTTTGGCAAGTTGTGGCATATGGGCACTTGTGGTGCGAGTTGTGATTGTGTTGTGATATTTATAAGCATGCGGTCGTATAAGGATATGGGTTGATACAAATGCGGTGAGATAAGTTAGGCTTGATACGCGTGCGGGGTGTTGGTCAAGCTAAAAGGCATCACTAGAAACTCATAATCATCATATCTAGTCACGACATCTGAGTCTACTTCATCTGGTCTGGCTGGAAAAGCATAGAACCTAGCTGGAACGCCACCTGACTGGCCTCTACCTCTAGGGCGACCTCTACCCACCTACCCTTCTTCTCTGGCGAGCCGAACAGTCGGTGCGGTAGTTGGTATGGTGACCTGGGCTGATGGCCCTGCTGGCCCTAGTACATTGCCTTGCCCCGAAACCTGGGCCAAGATCTCCTCACGTGACCAAGATCCCTGCACTCATAACAACCTCTCGATGCGGAAGATGACTAACCCTGAGTCTGACCTTGGGGACCTGAATACCCACTGGAAGAACCCCGAATAGCCGGTGGATTGTAGGAGCTCTCAGGAATTATGCTGAAATAGGGCCACACCGATGCACCCCGAGAAGGCGGTGGTGCTGAATAAGTGGGTCTACTGGACAGACCCCTCACGAACTGACCTTCGCCCCCAAACAGGGCGCGCTGAATCCTCCAGAATGCCAAGGCCTCTACTCCTCCATCGTATACAATCGGCCCTGATTGCGGATGCCCTCAATCCTCCAAGATATCTCCACTACCTGCTCGTAAGGAGTCCCCATCTCCACCTCTCGGGCCATAGTAACCCGAATACCATAATGCAAGCCTGCAATAAACCTCCACACTCTCTCCGCATCAGTGGGAAATATCATAAGTACATGACAGAACAACTTAGAGAACCTCACTTCATAATCGGTTACAAACATATGAACTTGCTGGAGCCGCCTGAACTGACCCTGTAGATTTTCCCTCTGAGAGGGTAAAATATATCTCTCCAAAAAGAGACGTGTGAACTGATCCTAAGTCAAGGGACACGAACCTGCTGGTCTGCTAAGAAAATAGGACTTCCACCATCTACGGGCCCTACCCTCGAACTAAAACGTGCTGAATTCCACTCCGTTGAACTCCAACAGTCTCATGTTATGCAGCCTATCTCTGCAACGGTGAACAAAATCCTGACAGTCTGGTCCACCAATCTAATAGCTTATGCAGCTCGACAGTTACATCTGCTCTGGGCTGAAGTACAGCCGCTGCAACTGGTAGGGCTCCGCCCATAGGTAATGCACCTGGGTCTAATGTACGGTAGAAGCATGCCCCGATGCCTGAGCGGTAGGGCTCTGTGCTCCCCCTCTAGCCTGAGATGTGGCTGGGTTGGCTGGAAATAAACTAGCCTGCACCATAGAATCCATGAACCACAGTATACGGCCCATGGCCTCTTGAAATCTCGATACGGACATGAAATCTACTGGGGTCAGCTCAGCTGCAGGCAACTCACCCTACTCCTCAATGACAGGATCCTCCAAAGGATCCGTTGGTGGTACGACGGGAGCAACTCTAAGATGCCCTTGTCCTCTAGCAGAGGCTGGATGCCTCCCTCGGCCTCTGCGTCGACCTCTAGTAGTTATGGGAGCATCTGCTCCACCACCGGGTACATCTTCTACACACGTTCTCACTATTTGTTAGAGAATAAGAGAAAGATACTTAGCAAAACATCAGCTTCACGATAGGAGATGAAGATAAAGAAGTTTTCTAACACCCTATAACCTTTCGAAGATAAGTACGGATGTCTCCACACCAATACGCAAGACTCCATTAGGACCAATCTTGACTTATGAAACATATGTGAACCTAGTGCTCTGATACCAAGCTGTCACGACTCAATTCCACTATAGGCCTTGACGGCGTCAACCGTCGCTGCTAGGCAAGCCAACGGTGAACTACCCTTTTAATTGCTCAATTTTAATATTTTTAAAGTCTTTGATTTTTAGTTAATAAGGAAGAAAATAATAAGTGAGAATAGTAATGTAAAGCATAAACTAAACGTGAAAGTAAGATAGTGAATTAAATAATCAAAACCCATGAGTGTCTACTAGAATTCCCAAAACCCGGAGTCACAAGTGCACGAGCATCTAGTAGAATATACAAAACTCTCTAAGAACTACTGTTTGAAACAGAATAGACATAAATGATAAAATATAACAAGAGAAGGCTCCGGCTGCTACTGAATAGAGCATGAGAAGCAGCTCACCACTAGGCCTCCGGGTAATGCGGATGAGCACTCGGACGAACTCCAGATGCACATACCTCAGAACTTGCACAATATGTGCAGAAGTGTAGCATGACTGTGTATACAGCGTGTACCCAGTAAGTATCTAGTCTAACCTCGAAGACGTAGTGACGAGGGGTCGACATCGATGCTTACTAGTGGGAAATATACATAATGTACAAGAAAATTTAACAGGCATGAAATACAATATTAATAATGGAAGAAGAGGCAATAATTAAATGATCCTTTAACAAAATAACAACTAAAAAGTCCCCAAATATCACATGCTAATCTCAACAAGTAAGGAGCCAAAATGTATTTATAAATTCTCAAGTCATGAAAGATATATCATGTATAATCGGACTTTGAGTGACAACACACATGAGTTATGCCGAGGTGGTACGAACCGATCCATATTAATGTGTACATACACTACTGAGGTCGTACGGCTCGATCCATGGATGCATCCCATAATATAAATAAATAATACTGAGGCATTCGACCCGATCCATGGATGCATCCCATAATATATATAAATAATACTGAGGCGTTCGGCCCGATCCACAGGAATCAGAAAACTCTTTCGGATTACGAATATGTATTAACAACTCCAAGGTACGCCCATAAAAGAATATAAATTTCCATCAGCAATTAAACATTGTGCCAAATCTCTAAGTAATGAAGATCTATTAAACATAATATTTAACAAAATTTACTTATTAATTCAAGCCATTAAAGTAGAAATTTTAGTTCAAATAGTGCAAGTAATAGCATGATACAGGCCTATGTCTACCCGGACATAACATGAATTTTAGCGACACCCACGGACTCTCGTCACTTCATGCGTATGTATCACCCACAATTAGTAGAACATAACAATTTAAACACTTATGGGGTTAATTCCCTATTACAAGGTTAGGAAAGGGACTTACCTCGTTCCAAAGTCCACTTTCCTATCCACAAATCACTCTAAAAGCCCAAAGTCAGTGTCGAACAATCTGAAACTAGCTAAAGGTTGTACAAACTAATCAATAATTGCTCAAAAGTTTATGATTTAACTGTTAGAGTGATTACATAACCCAATTTGGAAGGTTCCTAAAATTCACCCCATGCCCACGTGCCCGGATTCCAGAAATATTTGTAAATAATTGTTACCCACAATCTCACGAACACAAATATACAATTTTTACCTTACATTGTATAGAAATAACGTACCTTCAATAGCTAGGTGAAACCCCTCTCCAAGAAGCTCTAAAATCGTCCAACAATTGAGAGAAAAAAACAAAATTGCCAAATTCCCGACTTTAATAAAGTCACTGCCCAGCGGCGTAATCGTGAAGGAAAAGCCTGCCCAGGCCCTGAAACCTTTCTTCATGAGCGAGTTAAGGTCCTCGTGCTTGTGAAGGCTAGACCGGCCCAGGCATCGCGAACACGACCCCTCCTTCGTAAACGCAAAGAGTAATAACCCACAGACCCTTGGCACTATAAACTGGCCATCTCGAACACGAACGTCAGAGGCCTGAAGCCTCGTGAACGCGGCCTCTTCTTCGCAAACGCGAAGAGGAAAAACACCCACTCCCCAAATCTTTCATCGTGAATGCGAGGGTCCCTCTGCGTTCGCGAAGAGAAAAGTAGAACCACCACACCAACAGTTTTGGACTTAGCTCTAGGCGGTTCGAAATACACCCGAGCCCTTTGGGAACCCATCCAAATGCATCAACAAGTCCATGAACATGATATGGACCTACTCGAACCCTCAGAACAGATAAAACAACATCGAAGCTAAGAATCGCACCCCAAAACCAAATTGAATAAACTTATGAACTTTAAACTTCTCAACTAGCTTCGAACGCGTCGATTCATACTTAGACTACTTGGAAACGCCCCAAATTTTTCATACAAGTCATAAACAACCATATGAAACTATTCACGGGCTAAAAATTCCAAACAGACCTCAATAACACCAAAGTCTACTCCAAACCAAATTTAAAGAACTAGAAAACCTTCAATGAACCAACTTTCAACATTAAGCGCTGAAATGCTCCCGGATCACCCGAAATCCGATCTGAACACACACCCAAATCCAAAATCATTATACAAACCTATTGAAACCATCTTAGGGACCTGGTTCCGAGGTCATTTACTAAAAATGTTGATTCAAGTCAAACTTGACCATCTTAGGCACTATTAAGGAGCTAAGTGTTCCGATTTCAACCCGAATCCTTCCAAGCCCAATCAAACTATCCTCACTAGTCATAAAATAGTAAAAGCACATATAGGGAGTCTTAATTAGAGGAACATGGATCTAGAAAGCAAAAGGACCGGTCGGGCCATGCATGTACAATGAAGGAAAACAAGAGCCATACATTTTGCAATTTGAAAGTTCAAGAACACCAAATAGCATTCCTCAGAAGAAACCCAACAAATGAAAAATGAAGAAATTTATGTATGTGTTTATCATCTACTTACCACCACCACCACCCCCCTCCCGCTGCTCGCGGTCACAAACTTGAGTCCATGTTAGGTGCTCGGTTCATATCTCCAAGTGGAGAGAAAAGTGGTAAAGTTGACTTGCATTGTGCCATGACGTTAAATATAGCTCTTGGTGGGAGGCAACCCACCATTTTCAATTTTGTTGGTCATTTTTAAAATTTTCTTTTTTAGAATAGTTTATTATGTTATTTTTGACTAGTCTACAAAGTTTCAGATTTTTTGGAGTTGAATTGAGGGGTTTAAGGAGTCGGAACAAAACCAAAACAGTGGTTGTCAAGTTCTGTGCATAGGCTATCTGATGCAACCGCATCTGCGGAGATATTCTCGCACATGAAGAACCTCACAAGCGTCAAGTTCGTTGCAGATGCGAAAAAATCACAGAAGCAGACTCTTCTTCGCGGAAGTGCTTAAGTATCCGTAGAAGCGGCATGTCAGGTATGATTAAAGAACCAGATCTTCATTTATCAGGTAAAACTCTAACTCCTCTCATCTCTCTCACAATCTGATGCTCTCACTCAAGTGTGTGCACAAAGTCAACACAGGTATAATATTCATCTCCCCTCTACTTCTCTTTTCTTCTTCTCTCATTTTATTCCTGTTCTTCATCTCTGATTTTCCATGACCGTTTACCCACAACCCTTGTTCCATATCGATCATTATTCTATGTAGGTGTGAGGAAATTGGTTGAGTATAGTGTGTGCTTTGTGTTGAAATAATAAAAAAATTGGGGAAGTATCAGTACCCAATTAGTTAAAAGAAGCATAGCATTTTCTGTGCTTGTTAAGTGTTCGATAATGTATCCGGTATAATTTTTGTTGCTAAGTTCCTTAAAATCGAGTGTAATCAAGTCTCCTAATCATGTAGTACACAAATTTAGAAGCCTTGTGTCACGACCCCAAATCCAGTCCAGTCGTGACGGTGCCTATCATGGAACTAGGCCGGCCAAAACCCAAACTCAAATCATAATAAGCTTCCCTATTACATCTTTACTATACCGATTACCCATAAAGGTTCCTTTATCATTTATACACAGCTAAATCTATACTGAACATTTAAATACAACCCCCGAGAACCCGGAGTCACTGGTCATGAGCATCTACATAAAATATACAACTCGACAAAAATAAATTCTATAATAGTAAGCAGGAGAGGGAGCAGGACTGCAGACGCATGCAGCTACCTCGCAAACCTCCGAGAAGCTCTGGAACAGATAGACAGCTCACCCTGCCCTAACACCTAAATTTGCACACAAGGTGCAGTGAGTAATGTGAGTACGCCAACTTAGTAGTAATGAAAATAAATCAGGTCTGAGCAGCAAGAAACACATAAAATCAATGTCATCAAATCACAAGATGCACAACCTTTCTTTCCAACAGTATAACATAGATATATGAAATCATCATGCCTTAAAACCAACTTCAAAAAAATCCTTTGAAGAATGTATATTTTCAACGACTTCAAATCGAAAGATTTAGTATGAAAATGAAATGAATCATATAGAGGCCCCTCGGGCAAAACATATTTCATAAGCTCAAAGTGAAAGTAGTAAAATCATAAGTAGCCCCTCCGGCAACACATGTATCATAATCATCCCCTCGGGCAAAACATATTTCATAAGCTCAAAGTGAAAGTAGTAAAATCATAAGTAGCCCCTCCGGCAACACATGTATCATAATCATCCCCTCGGGCAAAACATATTTCATAAGCTCAAAGTGAAAGTAGTAAAATCATAAGTAGCCCCTCGGGCAAAACGTATATCATAATCAGCCCCTCGGGAAAAACATATATGATAATCAGCCCCTCGGGCATGCCTCACAGTCACTCATAATCAACCCCTTGGGCATACATCACCATTACTCGTAATCAGTCACTTAGCACCTCACAGTCACTCATGCCTCCCAATCACTCATCGCTCGGCACTCGGCACTCGGCACTCTGTGCGCTTACTGGGGGTGTGTACTGACTCCGGAGGGGCTCCTTCAGCCTAAGCGCTAATATCACTCAGCACCTCACAATCAGTCCCTCGGCCTCACTCAGCAGAACCACTCAAAAAGCCCTTTGGGCGAATCAATATAATAGGGTACTCGACCCAAAACATCATTTTAAATCTCAACGTGGTGTAAATCAGGCTGAGTTTCGAAAAACAGTATGCACAATGAGGATGAGTGAAATCATCAACAAATAGTGAGGAAAAACAACACTAAAAAGGCCCCAAGGGGTCTAAACAGATCGGCACGAGGCCCCAAACACGGCGTATAGCCCAAATATTTCAACAATCTTTAGAATATGATTTAACTTAAGGTTTTGAGTAAATATGCAACTCATTAGTTGCCGCGGAGAGGACCTAGTCCAATCCAAAAATCAGTATGCGCCACATACTCGTCATCCGACATGTGCACCTTTATAAAATCAGTGAGAAAATATGTAGCCCGGGGTTCCATACCCTCAGGACAAGATTTATAACCATTACTTACCTCNTGTGCACCTTTATAAAATCAGTGAGAAAATATGTAGCCCGGGGTTCCATACCCTCAGGACAAGATTTATAACCATTACTTCTATCGGGCCACAACACTAGTCCGTAATGCTCTTGCACCTCAAATTGGCTCCAGATTGCTCTGAATCTAGCCAAAAACAGTTTAACATCATCAATATATGACAAAGGAACTCAACCCAATCGAAAATTATCAAATTATACAAGAATCTCAAAATTCGGCCAAACTTGAACCCCGGGCCCCAAACACGGCGTATAGCCCAAATATTTCAACAATCTTTAGAATATGATTTAACATTAGGTTTTGAGTAAATATGCAACTCATTAGTTGCTGCGGAGAGGACCTAGTCCAATCCAAAAAT
>ML331801.1:0-24135 GCA_005239505.1 Nicotiana paniculata
ATGGGCCAATATGAATGGAATGTTATGCCTTTTGGTTTGAAAAATGCCCCTTCTGAATTTCAGGAAATTATGAATGATATTTTCATACCATATACTTATTTTATTATTGTCTACATAGATGATATTTTAGTATTTTCAAAGACTATTGAAAATCATTTCAAACATTTGGATATTTTCAAAAAGATTATTATCCAAAATGGTTTAGTGATATCCAAACCAAAAATGTTTATTTTTCAAAATAATACTAGATTTCTTGNCATTACTTATAAAACCCAGCTTCAAAGATTTTTAGGAAGCTTAAATTACATCTCTTCTATTATAAAAGATTTAGCAAAAGATCTCGCTCTTCTTTATGATAGACTAAAGAAGAATCCAGGAGCATGGACTGATAATCATACAGAATCAGTCAAAAGAATTAAACAAAAGGTCCATAACCTTCCTTGTTTAACTCTTGCCAACCCCACTTGGGAAAAGGTTGCTGAAACGGATGCCTCTGATATTGGGTACGATGGAATACAAAAACAATGTTTCCCAAATAATAAACAGGAATATCTTGTACAATTCTACTCAGGGAAATGGAATGATTCCCAGAAAAACTATGCTACTGTGGCTAAGGAAATCCTTGCTATAGTAAAATGTGTTATGAAGTTTCAAACTGATTTATTCAATCAAAAGCTTTTAATAAAAACTGATTGCCAAGTTGCAAAGTTTATCTTTAATAAAGATTTCAAACATGATGTTTCAAAATAAATGTTTGTAAGGTGGCAAGCTTTATTAGCCCCTTTTGATTTTGAAATCATATATAAAAAAGGGTCAGAAAATACTCTCCCTGCTTTTCTTACTAGAGAATTTTTAAACTCATAAGTTCTTTGTCGAATTATTTCAGACTATGAGGCCTACATACAGACCCCCTCGGAGTCAGGAAAAGGAAGGACACATTCCTACGGAAGAGGGAATAATATTCTCGCCCAAATGAGAAATCAATAGCTAATAGCTGCTAACATCACGGGAGGTAATACAGATCATCCTTTATATAAGGAGTTCATGGATTTTATAAAATCCAAAAATGAAGAAGGCACATCATCAAATGTACCAATATACTCCTCAGTAATATCAAAGGATAGCCATGAAAACCTTGAGGTTTATAACCAAAAGGAAGAAAAAGAGTTAATAATTCTTTTGGAATAATCCGACCTTAAATGGAAGGATAATCCATGGAAACTAATGACTATTTCGATACTGTATCATATGCTACACCTACATACAAATACATAATGCATTATGAGATAATACTCTGAATAACAGGATCAGCTGAAATTCAACACTTCTATCCTGCCAATACAAGAAAAACTTATAGCTTTTCAAAAATAATCATTAAAAGGGTAATACCCTCTGATGAATGGGGAATTAGTACCTTGAAGGATCGAGAATATACTCATCCAAACCAAAAGGTCGCAGTCAAATATAACTACTGGGATTATGTAGAAAGTTTTAATAAAACTTTTCTCTATAAGAATCTTAATAGGAAACACTCTTGGTTTATTAAAATTTATTCTAATATGATGAGTCAACAGATCCCAATTTGGTTCTGTAAATGGTATTATATGGTCCATCATTAGAAATTCTTCCTCCAAATTTAAAAAATTATATACTCAATGGGTAGATATATCTCCCAAAATTATTTCATTACAAAAAGATAATATCTTTTACGATGGCATAGCAGCCATGTATTTTTTTTATAGAATTTTCAATCCCATGGATCATGAATTGGAATGTTCAAATTGGTTATACCAATGATGGAATTCCATGTCTCCAAAGGATCTTTTATAATAAATTCTGGAGCAAGTTACTCCAAGCAGATCAGCAAGGAAAAATCTATGGTGATGACTTGATCCAACAAATTCAGACACAAATTGACATATATGTCAAGCAAAACGTAAGTGTTGCAGTGGCAGAATCAAGTCCATTTCAACAGGTTACCAAGAAGCTCCAAATGAAGAAAGGAGCAATTTCCAAAAAAGAAATTCTTGCTTCATACTTCGAAGAGATAAAGAAGGACTTAGCAAGAAATTTTGGAGCACAAATTAGCGATGATATATCAATGGCTTCCATCAGCAATACTTCTGATGAAGAAACCTCCATAGCAGGTGAAACTCAACCACAATACAGTGCAGAAGCCAATCTTGAAGAAATTGAAGAATTCCTCAAGAAAATGAAAAAAGGTGCAGAAGAATCTTCTGCGAGAAGGGACAATAAAGGAAAAGACAAGCTTTAATAAGGCAAGCAGACCCTCCCATTATTAAATAGAAGGCCCCATACATCAAATACCGGGGTAATAACAATAAGCTTTAATAAAGCAAGCGGACCCCTCCATTATAAAAGAATCTACTTTAATAAAAGTTTTTTGTCCGTTTTTCTTTTAACTTTTAGTTTTGTCGACCCCATGTTGTAATTATTTTGTCGACCATTAGTTTTGTTTTCTTTAGATATGATCCATTATATAAGGATCAAGAATTCACTAGAGAATGCAGGCATTAGCAAAGCCACCAGAAATCATAAACTCTCCCTTCTCTCTAATCTCTCTCTAGAAATATTGTAAACCTTTCCTCTTTGTAAATTTTTCATTCTTAATAATATTCAGAAAACGATCTGTTGGATCAATATTTGGAAGGTCTCAGGTATACTTTTTCTCTTTCTTTATGTTATTTAGCCTGAATGATAGGCTAAGAACTTTTGTGTTAAACTTAGTAACCATAGGCTATGTACATATATGATTTGCTATTAAATTATGTTGTATCATCCCAATGAGCTGATTGTTGGAACTATATAGCTACAGGCAGCTACAGGTCCTTTACTAGTAAACCTTGGTTAGGCTCCAACCTAACCGGTGGTCTTCGAGCCCGTGTTAACCAAGGTAGGTGTTGAAAGGGTGTAAGGGGGACCGTGGTTTAAGGTCTACTGTTGGAACTGTAGCTAGCCAGAGTTGGTGTTCATGTAATTCATTCTAAAGGATTACTTGGAAGCGATCCAGTTTACATTTGGTATCAGAGCCATGTTTGTATTTTAGTACTAGGTGCTAAGTTTAACACTCTTCTTTTAATGAATATCATTAGGAAGAAAACTACGGTAAAAAATAGTAGGAAAGAAGAATATGAATTACCTCAACAATTAGATCTTCTTAATAAAAGGACTATTCCTTTAGTCAAACCTAATGTAATATACCAGTTAGGTACTTTTGAAAGGATATGTTTTAAACAAGTAGTTAAAACTACGGAAGAAACGATCACTGTAGATAGTGATCATGCCACTTTTAGATTATTATCGGAAATTGATTTAGCCCCTTATAGGGATACACATAGATTTATACATATTGGTTTAATTCAAGTTGCTTTTAAGCCACTTACCTTAAGAGGCTTACCTGAAAGCTTTATAGCAGCTCTCAGAGATGGCAGGAACCAGAACTGGAAAAGGTCTCTTATAGGGACTGTGCAAACCAGTTTAGCTTATGGCCCTGTTTATTTTAATGCTTATCCCAATTTGCAAATTTCTTTGAATGATGAGAGCTCTCTAAATGCTTTAATACTTAGCATTAAATTACATGGTTATGATTATTTACCTGGCACAGAAGTAATATGTATTTTCTATAGGATTTATTACAAGCCTTTATATACTTTGAATCCTATGTGCAAAATCATGGATTTCAAAAACTGAAACCATTCTTATAGAAACTAATTTTGGAAGATCCAAAGTTACTACTATGAGACCTATAAAATGGGATGAAATAGATTTCCCCAAAGAATGGGTCATAGAGGAAGCGGTGGCTCCTCAAAATACTGGTAATGCTGAGGTAACAGAAATAGAACAAACCTCAGATGGAACGGTTAAGATCAGATTCAATGAGCTCGTTCAAACTGATAATATTAGTTCATCATCTAGATTAGCTAGATCAAATTCCTCTTATATTTCTCCAATTGATTATGTGGTAGATTTCCCATCAAGAGCATCTACATCACAAATTAGAGAAAATTATAGAGTTGATAATATAAGAATTAGTCAGGATAATATAGTCAAGGTCAATTCGGATCCTGACCCGTCTGCATTCGAAATGGATTTCTCAAATGGTGTAGATGATAGTTGAAAACCAAATAGATTTTAGTCCGGGTTCACCGGCGAGAAATTTAATTCTTCAAGAATTTTTAAAACCCAGATGGAGTGTTTTCAGAAAATGGTTCTTTGAAAATTTTAATGATGAATTAATCTAATTCTTCAGACATGATTTTTATAATGACATAAGCAAGAAAAATAGGATTATTGCTTTTGTTCCTTGGTTTATATCTAAACATGTCTATAATTATATTTCTGTATTAGAAAGAGATTATACTCTCACTAGTGGAAAAACAACCAAATCTGTTTTCCCACCACAACAATCTTTTCAAATAGGAGAAAAAGATAAAATAGTTTATTTTACTGCTTTTTCAAAATTATTTGAAAATGAGGTAGCTACCATTACAGTTAAAATTTTGAATACTATGCTCACGCAGAATAATTATACTAATATGTATGTTAGTATTCTGGGCGAGCAGATTATTATAATTCAGGAAAAACTGGACAAGCTCGTAATTGAGGTCCAAAAAATTCAACAGAAGGATACTAAAGGTAAAGAACAAATTGGTACTACAAATATCCAACCTCCACCAGAGCTAAAAGACTTAAAATTAAAAAGTCTTGATGACATTGAAGAACTTCTCAATAAGAAGTTTGGTGAATAATTAATAATAATAATAATAATAATAATAATAATAATAATAATAATAACAAGTAAGAATGTACTATGATTG
This sequence comes from Nicotiana paniculata, assembly GCA_005239505.1. Classification (NCBI taxonomy): domain Eukaryota; kingdom Viridiplantae; phylum Streptophyta; class Magnoliopsida; order Solanales; family Solanaceae; genus Nicotiana; species Nicotiana paniculata. Next base: position 4,839 of record ML331801.1, read on the forward strand.
GCTACACTGAACAAGACAAATAATGCATCACGGAGGAAAACAAGGAATGTTATGACACGGAACAAGGCAACAAAACACAAGTGAAGTAATAGAAAAGTATAAGCATGAGTCTCTACCGAGGTACCGCCTCGTAGTATCAAATCACAAATCATTTCACAATCTTTCCTTCTATCACCCGACGAGCGCAAAATCGGCGTATAATCTTAGGCTCGCTAGTTGAATATAGTATAATCTAATATCATATCCACAAGAATTGGAGTTAAACAGTATTATCGTAGTTTATAGCTAGATTTCTATCCAGGATGATCAACAATTGAGGTTTATATGATTACAACTTAAATTAAATAAGATTATAAACTATTTATAAGTGACAAACAATGCAAGTAGTAAGCAAAGGAAGATACCAATGGAGAAGATAGGGTTGATAGGATAGGTGCAAGATGCATGTTTGGGATTTAACTCTAGATAATTCACTTCTAATGTTCAAGTGAGTATCTCTAATTCACTTGGTTATTAGTTTAATTAATTAGTAGAAACTCCTCTCTCGATTAAGTCTCAACCTCACAAGATGAACCAATTCTAAGTATGTGAAGATATGCAAAAATTCGTAGTGGATTGATCTTTAGGAGAACCTCTTTCGATTATCCTCCAAACATAGTTTAGTCAACAATTCAACTAGCCTCTTTCGGTTACTAATAAGAACTAATGACTTCAACCAACTAAATATAAAGTAACAATATCACAAGTTATGCCTCTCTCAATTACATTAACAAGTGAATATAGATGCAACCGTTAACACATTCAAAACTATTCAATACATAAAATTAGAGTTAATTATCCACAAACAAATATCAATACACCAAATCCATCAAAACCTAAAGAGATTTACTCCATAGACATGGATTAGTTCATCACAATTAAGCGTAAAGTAAATAAAAACATAAAATAATCCAAACCCTTGTCTTGAGTTGGGATTGAATGATGGATTCCTTGTGCACTATTATGTTTAATTGCTTAGTCTAGATTAGGGAAGCATGCTTACGAGAGATCCCCCAGTACTGCATATTTACTTTTGGGACTACAGACGTATTCCGAGAGATCCCCCTATACTGCATAATCATTCGAAATTACGGGATGGATCACGAGATATTCCAATTGTGTTTACCTTGTTCTGAAGCGATGGCTCCCATAACTGTAAATTTTGTGAATTTCTTTAATTGTTTTACTGTAAAATTTATATGTATATATCTTACTGCTCAATTTATCATATTTACTCCGGTAGGGCCTTGGCCTGACATCGTCACTACTCGACTGAGGTTAGGCTTGGCACTTACTGGGTACCATTTTGGTGTAGTCATGCCCTTTCATGCACATGTTTTTGTGTGAAGATCTAGGTACGAGCTATCAACCTCGGGGTTAGTGCATGTTGCTGAATCCAGGAGACTTCAAGGTACTTCTGCTTGCGTCCGCAGATCCTCGGAGTGCCCTTCTACTCCCTCGCCTAGAGACTTTCTTTATCTATCTTCAAACTTTTTTACAGAGCTACATAGATTATAGAAGGTTGTGATTTAGCGACATTCCGGGTCTTGGGAGATTATTTTGTATATGACAAGCGACACTATTTTGGTTATTTATAATCTGTTGTTTTATCTTTTATCATTTGTATTTCTTTAAGTTTTTCCGTAATATTAGGCTTACCTAGTCGTAAGGACTAGGTGCCATCACGACACCTTTCGGAGGGTTAAATTGGGTCGTGTCAAGTTGGTACCAGAGCTCTAGATTCATAGGAGTTGTAAGTCACAAGCCAATTTATTAGAGTCTCGTGGATCTGTGCGGAGACGTCTGTACTTATCTTCGGAGGTTATGTAACTGTTAAAAAAAATCATACTTCTTTGATTTCCTTGTCGTGTGAGTTATTGACATGAAAAATTCTAAAATTCTACTCTATTCTTTCTCACAGATGGTGAGGACCCGCAAGGGAGGACCGACGATCAGGCACCCAAGCGCCCTGTCAGAGCCGCCAAAGGCCGGGGTAGAGGACGACCATGCGGTGCAACCCGAGCATCTGTGAGAGCTGTGACAGAGGAGCCCCCAGTAGATCCAGCTGGAGGGCCGGCACCGGAGATTCCTTTTGCTGCTGCAGCCTTTCAGGATACTTTAGCTCAGTTCATGAGCATGTTCAACACTCTAGCTCAGGCTGCACTACTTCCGATAGCTCCCGCTACATCTCAGGACGGGGGATGGGCACAGACTCTCGCAGCCCGCACTTCTGAGAAGAGGGTCTAGGTTGATCAGGCCCCAGAGTTTATTCCTATGTCTCCAACGGCTCCGATTTAGCATGAGGCCAAGGTAGCTGCTTCTGAGGCACAACAACTCAGACTCTAGAGGTACAAAAAGTACTGGCCACCTATTTTTAGCGGACTTGAGGAATGTCATCATATTCTCCGCACTATGGGCATTATGGAGATGAGTGGGGTTTCTTTCACCGCTTTTCAGCTGAAGGGAGCGACATATCAGTGGTGGCGTGCCTATGAGCTGAGTAGTCCGGACGAGGTAGCCTCTCTCACTTGGACTCAGTTCTCAGAGATGTTCTTGCACGAGTATGTCCCTCAGAGCCTCAGGGATGCTTGACGCGCACAGTTTGAGCAGCTGCGCCAGGGTGCTATGACTGTGTCGGAGTATCAGTCCATTTTAGTGAGTTAGCTCGACATGCACCGGCCTTGGTTGCCACCGTCAGAGAGATGGTTCGTCGCTTCATTAAGGGATTCCACCCCAGTATTTGGACTAGTATGGCCAGGGAGTTGGAGATGGACATTACTTATCAGCAGGCAGTGAGTATTGCCAGGAGAGTGGAGGGCATGTTTTCCTGGGACAGAGAGGAGAGAGAGGCCAAGAGATCTCGAGAGACTGGTCATTATTCAGGAGCTCGTGCACCAGCAGCACGCTATGGTAGGGGTTTCGTAAGTCGCCCTGTTCATTTATCTGTTCCAGCAGCCAGTAGTGTTCCAGCTCCTCCCAGACCTCAGGAGCCTATTATGCACCGCTGGTATCCAGTATGCCTCCTGCTCGAGGTGCTATTACCGGCCAGTCCAACAGGATAGGTCCGAGTCATTCTCAGCCGCCGCGTCCTCCGAGGAGTTGTTTTGAGTGTGGTGACACTCGTCACATGGTTAGAGATTTCCCCAGAGCCAGGAAGGGTGCACCTCTACAGGCTTAATCATCCTCCACGTGCTCCACCGGGTCCTTCGGCCATTCTTCCAGCCCCAACTGCCACTCCACCTTTGCAGGCAGTTCGCCACTCCACCTTCTTAGGCAGCTCGAGCCGGAGGTCGGGGAGGTAGAGGTCGCCCTAGAGGGGGAGGCCAGTCCAGGTACTATGCCCTTCCAAACCATTCAGAGGCTATTGCTTCATATTCAGTCATCACAGGTATCATCCCTATCTGTCATAGGGATGCATCATTATTATTTGACCTAGGATCTACGTATTGATATGTGTCTTCTTATTTTACTTCGCATTTGGGGATATCTCAGGATTCTTTGAGTTCCTCTGTTTATGTATCTACTCTTATGGGAGATTCTCTCGTTGTGGACTGCGTATATCGGTCGTGTTTGATTTCTCTTAGTGGTTTGAGACCAGAGCCGATTTGTTATTACTCAGTATGGTAGATTTTGATGTTATCTTGGGCATGGAATGGTTGTCGCCCCATTATGCTATGCTTGATTGTCACACTAAGACCGTGACGCTGGCTATGCCGAGCCTACCAAGATTAGAGTGGAGAGGTACCTTAGAGTATACTCCCCGTAGGGTCATTTCATTTCTTAAACTCAGTGAATGGTTGAGAAGGGGGGCGATGCGTATTTGGCCTATGTGAGAGATGTCAGTATTGGCACCCCTACAATTGAGTCAGTTCCAGTAGTGAGGGACTTCCCTGATGTGTTTCCAACTGATCTTCCGGGCATGCCGCCCGATCAAGATATTGATTTTGGCATTGATTTGTTGTCAGACACTCAACCTAATCTATTCCTCCTTACCATATGGCTCCTCTTGAGTTGAAGGAGTTGAAGGAGCAGTTGTAGGAGTTTCTTGATAAAGGTTTCATCAGGCCCAGTGTATCACCTTGGGGTGCTCCGGTCTTATTTGTGAAGACAAAAGATGGTTCTATGCATATGTGTATTGATTATCGGCAGTTGAACAAGGTTACAGTGAAGAACATGTATCATTTGCCTCGCATCGATGATGTATTTGATCAGCTATAAGGTGCCAGTGTGTTTTCCAAGATTGACTTGTGTTCTGGCTATCATCAGTTGAAGATTCGGGAGCTGGACGTCCCAAAGACTGCTTTCCGGACCAGATATGGTCATTTGAGTTTCTTGTCATATCATTCGGGCTGACCAATGACCCAACAACCTTTATGCATTTGATGCACAGTGTGTTCCGACCTTATCTTGATTCCTTCTTCATTGTGTTTATTGACGACATTCTGGTATATTCCATGCCTCGGGAAGATCATGAGCAGCACCTGAGGATCGTGCTTCAGACTTTGAGGGAGAAGAAATTGTATGCAAAATTTTCTAAGTGTGAGTTCAGGCTTGATTCAGTGGCATTGTTGGGCCATGTAGTGTCTTGTGATGGGATCAAGGTGGATCCGAAGAAGGTGGAGGCAGTGCAGAGTTGGATTAAACCGTCATCAGCTGCAGAGATTCGCAGTTTTCTTGGTTTGGCAGGGTAGTACCGTCGCTTTGTAGAGGGATTTTCATCTATTTCAGCACCTATGACTAGACTGACCCAGTTGGGTGCTCCATTCAGGTGGACCGCGGAGTGCGGGGAGAGATTTCAGAAGCTCAAGACAGATTTGACTACGGCCCCCGTATTAATATTGCCTACAGGTTCGGGGTCTTACACTGTCTATTGTGATGCCTCGAGGCTTGACCTTGGAGCGGTATTGATGCAGGACGGTAGGTGATTGCCTATGCGTCTAGACAGTTGAAGGTGCATGAGAAGAATTATCCTTTCCATGATCTCGAGTTAGCAGCTATTGTTCACGCCCTGAAGATCTGGCGTCATTATTTGTACGTTGTGCCTTGTGAGATCTACACTGATCACCGGAGTTTGCAACACTTGTTTAGGCAGAAGGAACTTAATTTGCGTCAGCGGGGGTTGTTGGAGCTACTTAAGGACTATGATATCACTATATTGTACCACCCTGGGAAGGCCAATGTAGTGGCCGACGCCTTGAGTCGTCGGGCAGAGAGTTTAGGATATCTTCCGGCAGCTGAGAGGCCCTTAGCCTTAGATGTCCAGGCCTTAGCCAGTCAGTTTGTGAGATTGGATATTTCAGAGCCTAGCCGGGTATTAGCGTGTGTGGTTGCTCGGTCTTCTCTTTACGACCGTATCAGAGAGCGTCTGTATGATGATCCCCACTTTCTGGTTCTTTAGGACAGGGTCCGGTGAGGTGATGCCAGAGATGTGACTGTTGGTGATGATGGCTTGATGAGTATGCAGGGCCGGATCTGTGTGCCCAATGTAGATGGGCTTCGGGGGTTGATTCTTGAGGAGGCCCACAACTCGCGGTACTCCATTCATCCGAGTGCCGCGAAAATGTACCAGGATTTGAGACAACACTATTGGTGGAAGAGGATGAAGAAGGATTTAGTTGGGTTTGTGGCCAATTGTCTCAACTGTCAGCAGGTTAAATATGAGCATCATAGACCGGGTGGATTGCTTCAGAGGTTGGAGATCCCAGAGTGGAAGTGGGAGCGGATCACCATGGACTTTGTAGTCAGACTTCCATGGACATTGAGAAAGTTCGATGCTATTTGGGTGATTGTGGATCGGCTGACCAAATCAGCTCATTTTATTCTAGTGTTGCCCACTTATTCTAGTGTTGCCCACTTATTCTTTAGAGAGATTGGCTGAGATTTATATCAGAGAGATCGTCCACCTTCATGGTATCCCAGTATCCATCATTTCAGACAGAGGTACACAATTCACATCATGGTTCTGGAGAGCCATATAGCGGGAGTTGGGTACTAGGGTGGAGCTGAGCATAACCTCTCACCCTCAGACGGACGGGCAGTCCAAGCGCACGATTTAGATTCTTGAGGATATGCTTTGTGCGTGTGTGATGGAGTTCAGAGGGTCATGGGACCAATACTTTCCACTTGCAGAGTTTGTTTACAACAATAGTTACCAGTCCAGCATTCAGATGGCACCGTATGAGGCTTTGTATGATAGGCGGTGCCGGTCCCCTGTGGGATGGTTTGAGCCGGGCGAGGCCCAATTGTTGGGTACAGATTTAGTCTAGGATTCCCTGGATAAGGTGAAGGTGATTCAGGATAGACTTCGCACAACCCAGTCCAGACAGAAGAGTTATGCGAACCGGAATGTTCGTGATTTGGCATTTATGGATGGAGAGTGTGTCTTGCTTCGGGTATCGCCTATGAAGGGCGTCATGAGATTCGGGAAGAAGGTCAAGTTGAGCCCGAGGTTCATTAGTCCTTTTGAGATATTGCGGCGTGTTGGGGAGGTTGCTTATGAGCTTTCCTTGCCTCCCAGCCTAGTAGGAGTTCATCCGGTATTCCACGTATCTATGCTCCGGAAGTATCACGGTGATTAGACTCATGTATTGGATTTCAACTCAGTCCAGTTGGCCTAGGATCTATCTTATGTTGAGGAGCCAGTAGCCATTTTGGACAGGCAGGTCAGAAACCTCAGGTCCAAGAATATTGCTTCAGTAAAGGTTCAGTTGAGGGGTCAGCCGGTCGAGGAGGTGACTTGGAAGACCGAGCAAGATATGCGCAGCTGTTACCCTCACCTTTTCATAACTTCAGGTATGTCTTTATACTCGTTCGAGGATAAATGATTGTTTTAAGAAGGGAAAATGTAACGACCCAGCTAGTCGTTTTGAGATTTGGAGCCCCGATCCCCTAATAACTGCTTTCCCCACATTTGTTTCTGCTTTTGGGATTTTTTCGGAGTGTTTGGTTGTGGAATTCGGAGAGTTTTGGGACACTTAGTACCTAGGTGTGAGTTAAGCCTTAGAATTTGGATCATAGTTGGAAATGTGTGAAGACAGATCCAGAATGGAATTCCGTCGAATCCGTTAGCTCCGTTGAGTGATTTTGGGCTTAGGAGCGCGTCCGGAATGTGTTTTGGAGGTCTTTAGTGGATTTAGGCTTGAATTGGTGAAAGTTGGATTTTTGGCGATTTCGGCCGGTAGTGGAAATTTTGATATCGAGCTCAGAATTGGATTTCGGAAGTGGCTGTAGGTTTGCCGTGTCATTTGTGACCTGTGCGTAAAATTTGAGGTCATTCGGACTAGGTTTGATGCGTTTTGGCATCGTTTGTAGAATTTGGTAAATCCTAAGTTCTTAGGCTTGAATCCGTGCTTAATTCATGTTTTTGATGTTATTCGATGTGGTTTGAAGGCTCGACTAAGTTTGAATGATGTCTTAGGGATGTTTGGTATGTTTGGTTGAGGTCCCGGGGGCCTCGGGGGAGTTTCAGAAGCTAAGCGGATTGGTTTGGGACTTATGCCTTTACTGAAGTTGTTGCACCTGTTATTTTCGCACTTGAGGATATTGGAACGTAGGTGCGGTGCCGCAGAAGCAGTTGGGTCGCCACAAAAGCGAAAATGAACCTACGCAACAGGGACCGCAGGTGCGAAACCGCAAATGCGGCCCAGTGACTTCAGATGCGGCCTCAGCCCGGATAACTGACCTTCACACCTACCATGATTTTTCCGCAGGTGCAGGACCGCAGATGCAGCCCCTTGAGCGCAAATGCGGATACCACTGGGTAGAAAAGGGAATTTCGAGGGTTTGAAATTTCATAACACAAAATTGGATTTAGAGCTTAGTGGGAGGCGAATTCTCGAGGGATTTCGAGGGAGAACTATTAGGTAACTAATTCTAATTCTATTTGAACATATTACATTAATCTATTGTTGTTTTCCTCATATAATTAAGGGATTTGAGGATAGAAGTTTCGGAATGGGGGAAAAGGTTCCCCAATTGAAAATACGAGGTTTGAATGGGAATTAGAAGTCAGTTTTGGATGATTTTTGTCCGAGTGAACTCGTGAGTGAATGGGTATTCATAATTTGTGATTTTTACCCGATTTCGAGACGTGGGCCTGGGGAGACTTTTTGAGCGTTTTTCTTATTTTCATTCCTTAGCTTCGAATTCATTAGCTAAAGTAGTTACTTGTAGTATTATTTACATTATGCAATTGATTTGATTAGATTTGGGCCATTCAGAGTTGGATACTCGTGGCAAGAGTGTGATACAGGGTTGATTTGAGCGGTTCGAGGTAAGTGGCTTGCCTAACCTTGTGTTGGGGAACTTCCACTTAGGATGTTTGGTGTTATTTTATGTGTGAGCGCCGTGTACGTACACGGGCTATTGTTGCAAAAATCCTGTTTTTTCTTTCTAAGTCATAAACTGTTTTTCCCTTATTAAACTACACTATTATGTTTAATTGCTTAGTCTAGATTAGGGAAGCATCCTTACGTGTTTTAACTACCTATTTGACATTCTGTGCAACATGCTTAGTTCGATCCCCATTTTCCCCTTATCTGTGTTTAGTCTAAACTGTATAACTCGATGCCATACCTATTATTTTATCTTGCACTGCATATTCATTTTGTGACTACAGACGTATTTCGAGAGATCCCCAGCACTGCATATATACTTTTGGGACTACAAACGTATTTCGTGAGATCCCCCATCAGTGACTATTTACTTTTGGGACTACGGACGTATTCTGGGAGATCCCCCAGCACTGCATATTTACTTTTGGGACTACAAACATATTCTGGGAGATCCCTTGTACTGCATAATCATTCGGAACTACGGGATGGTATCCCAGGAGATTCCCTATTGTGTTTACCTTGCTCTGAGTCTAGGGCTCCCATAACTGTAAATTTTGTGAATTTATTTAATGATTTTACTGTAAAATTTATATGTATATATCTTACTGCTCAATTTATCATATTTACTCCGGTAGGGTCTTGACCTAACCTCGTCACTACTCGGCCGAGGTTAGGCATGCCACTTACTGGGTACCATTATGGTGTACTCATGCCCTTTCCTGCACATGTTTTTCGTGTGTTGATCCAGGTATGAGCTATCAGCCTCGGGGTTAGTGCGTGTTGCTGAATCTAGGAGACTTCAAGGTACTTCTTCTTGCGTCCGCAGATCCTCGGAGTCCCCTTCTACTCCCTCGCCTAGAGACTTTCTTTATTTATCTTCAGACTTTTGTATAGAGATACATAGATTATAGAATCTTGTGATTTAGCGACATTCCGGGTCTTGGGAGATTATTTTGTATATGCCAAGCGGCACTATTTTGGTTATTTATAATATTTTGTTTTATCTTTTATCATTTTGAATTCTTTAAGTTTTTTCGTAATATTAGGCTCACCTAGTCGTAAGGACTAGGTGCCGTCACGACACCTTTCAGAGGGTTAAATTGGGTCGTTACAAATGATTAAAGTCTCAGTAACTCAACATCTAATATAAAGGAAACTCCGCAATTCAACACAAACAACTTCCTAAAACCCGGCAAGCATAAGTCACAAGCTCTATAAGATGGTACTGAACATCCTTATACATCAATGTCTATAAAAGGATAAGGAAATAAAATAGACTAGATAGAAGGGGATTCCGAGGGCTGCGAACGCTATAAAGAATAAGGTAAATAATCATAAACGTTGGCTTGCCTAGCGGGTTCAATGTTAGGCGCCATCACTATCCCGATGGTGGGAAATTCGGATCGTGACAGGATCGTCTCAAAGATACAGCTCACCTAAGTCCCCGTATCGACCACGCCGCTGTGCCCACAAGGCCACAATCCATACATGTACCTGTACATCAAAATGTACAGCAAGTGTAGTATGACTACAAAAATAATATGTACCTAGTAAGTATCCCGTCTAACCTCGAAGAGGTAGTGACGAGAGGTCGACTTCGACACTTACTAGTGGTCAAATTAATATAATTAAATGTGACTCTAAGCATGGATGTCATTATTAAATAACAGATAATAACAAGAAGGGACAACTTCTTTCATAATTATAATTTCAGTTTCCGTCATTTCAGTTAACAACTTATATCTCAAGGTACTTAAGCAGTTCAAACCACAGAAAGTACCAAGCAAATAGCATGCGCAATTAATATCGAGGTCGTACGGACCGATCCAACAAAATAATAATATGTGCACTGCCGGAGGGTCGAACGATGCGCACCATAGATGTATCTATTACCCCGCTCGCGAATCATACGTGCGACGTGGTCAAATATAAATAATAGAGTTATCCCGCTCGCAAATCATACGTGCGATGCAGGTACTCATAGACACACATATTCAAACAGCCAATCCAGACTTCATCAGGAAAACAATTACCCAAAGAAATGACAATTTTTCTTTTAAAGGTCAAGAAGATGGTGTTTAATATTTTTAGAAATTCATTTTCCAAATTCGATATGATTTAAGCATTTTAAATTTATCAGTAAAATTACAAGTACGGAAAGTAAAGAATGCTTTTGGGTCCTAGACTATCCGGACATAAGCATAATAGTAGCTACGCACGGACTCTCGTCACCTCGTGCGTACGTAGCTCCCAAAAATAGTAACACATAATTAATTATTTCACCTATGGAGACAATTCTCTCTTACAAGGTTAGAAAGAAGACTTACCTTGCTCCGAAGTTCTGTAGCCGATTTTTCAAACAACTCGACCGATGCCCAACACTCCAAAACTCGCTTTCGCTTTATTAACATTCACAAGCTTTTAATCCTCCTCCGACATCGTAACATTGAGTAAAATACTCATACGCCACCAACAAATTAATATCTATAATTACAATCTCAATTACAATCAAAATATGACTCAAAAATATTTATCAATGTTCATTTATGGCTCACAAGTAGGCTACAAACCTCTAGCTCAAATCGTCTAATAGGTTCACTTAGTAGCACATTCAACTCCACTCTTATTATTTAATACTCATTTGAAGTCATCAATGATAGTACATTAATTCTCCAACACCACCAAATTACTATTCATCGTCTTCCTTAACCAACATTTCCAAAATATTCAATTTGATGATTACTTAGTTGAACACTTCCAACTAAGCTAGAAAATGATTCCATAGGTTCATTGCATCCTTTAATTTCATTTCTAAAAACACTATTTATCTCTCCCTCATTTTCTCAAGAACACTATTCATGCCATGAACTAGGGTTTATGAAATCAATTATCCAACCATAACAACTTGAAACAAATATTAGAATTACTCTCACCGACTCATAAGAAATGAGCTTGAAGCATTAGTATTGCCTTCCTGAAGCTTTTTCTTAAAAATCCAATGTTTGAGAAATTTGGTGTTCTTTAACAACTTGAAAGATTTTTAGGGATTTCAAAGATTGAATGCTATTAATACTAATGTTAATAGGATGTTATTAGCTTAAAATATCCAATAAAACTCACCTTGTATTGTTTAGTAGTCCCCAAGGTCGAATCCACCATGAAAGAACCAATCCCTAGCTCAAGAAATTCTCAAAATGGTTGCTGCCTGTGACTGCCTTATATAGGCAAAGGTGCTTCATCTAGTTGTACCTTGCACTGTGCAGGTTGTACCTCGTATTACCAGTTTTCCCTTGCTAGACACCTTTTATTAAAACATCCATAACTCCTTGTAGAAATATCTAAATGACGAACAGTTTGAAGAGTTAGAAATTAAACTCAAAGATCTTTCATCTGATAGGTTTTCTACCATATAACTCCTTATATATTTCTATATACAAGATTCCAAAGTCGGCTCCACGCATCAGAAATTTCTGGCGAAACTGCTTTACTAGCCTTCATTCAATCGATCATAACTTTCTGTACAAATGTCTAAATGATGAACAGTTTAACTTTCTGGAAACTATAATCAAATATTTATAACTTTAATGTTTTGATAATTTTCATATTCCTTATATATTTCGATATGTAAGCTTCCAAAATCAACTCTACGATGCACCAGTTGCTGTCCAAAACAGCTTTTGCAGCAGAAATTCCAGCAGCTTTTTTTTGTCCGAAATCCATTCTGTTAACCTTTCGAAATCTACCGGAGGCCCTCGGGACCTTAACCAATTATACCAACATTTCCCAAATACAATACGAACTTAGTCGAGGCTTCAAACCACGTCAAACAATGCCGAAATTACGAATCGCGCATCGAATCAAATTATGAGTTTTCAAATCTTTCAACTTCTATATTTTGTGCCGAAACGTATCAAATCAATCCGAAATGACTTCAAATTTTGCACACGAGTCAGAAATGACATAATGGAGCTGTTCTAATTTTCAGAACCGTATTCCAACCCCGATTTAAAAAAATCAACTCTCGGTCAAACTTTCCAAAAAATCTTCTATTTTCCAAGTTTCACCAAGATGCGCCAAATTGTCCAACGAGCTTCCGAATCCAAATTTGAATATGCTCCTAAGTCCGAAATCACCATATAAAACTATTGGAATCTTCAAAATTCCATTCCGGGGTCGTTTGCTCAAAATCAACCCTTAGCCAGATTCTTCCAACTTAAAGCTTCCGAAATGAGAATTCTTTTTCCAAATCCATTCCGAACTTCCCGAATTTCAATTCCGACCATGCGTACAAGTCATAATACCTGAAGTGAAGCTGCTCATGGCCTCAAATCGCCGAACGACGCACTATAGCTCAAAACAATCGTTCGGGTCATTACAATCAAGTAATTATAAATTCTCAAGTCATGGAAGAAATATCAAGTATAAATGGACTCCAAGCGATATCACACATGATTTATGTCGAGGTCGTACGGCCCCATCCAGAATAGTGTGTACACTGCCGAGGATCAACTGATGCGAACCATAAATACATCTATTATACTGCTGAGGCGTTCGACCCGATCCACAACAAGAGAGAATACACTACGAACTCCATTTAACAGCTATTACATAAGGATAATATTCAAGCAAGGTATAAATTTCACCAAGAGTCAAATAACCTTCCAAAACTTAAAGTAGTGAAGCTTAGTCTTTGCAAATCCCTTATCCAATCTTTAAATATAATTTAAAGAATTAAACTAACAAGTTGGGCACAAATAATACAAGAATTGCATGGTATAGTCCTAAAACTACCCGGACATAAGCATGATTTTAGCTACATGCGGACTCTCGTCACATCTTGCGCACGTAGCACCCACAATTATTAGCAAACAATCACTTAAAGCACCTACGAGGATAATTCCTTCTTACAAGGTTACGCAAGAGACTCACCTCGTTTTCAAGTCCTCTTTCCGGTCCACAATTCACACTAAGGCCTCAAATCAGTTCCATGCAATCCGAAACTAGCCAAATATTATATAAATTAACCAAATATGCTCAAAAGTCTATAATTTAACTATTAGAATAATTATCCAACCCAAATTGAAAGATTCGTAAAATTCAGCCCCGGTCCACGTGCCCGAATTTCGGAAATATTTGCAAATAAAAGTTACCCATAACCTCATGATTCCAAATATATAATTTTTGGCAAAATACCTTAACACCCCCCTAAACTTGACACGGATTAATAGTTAAAACCTTAAACTATTCATGGTCTTAATTACTCCCCTCAACTTGATCTTTTGAGAGCCATTACCACCTGGACGTTGATGTGGTGTAGAGTGTGGGTGCACTCGCCTTCTACGTGGATTTTCTGTATATGTGGAATTTTTTTTAAAAATAAAATATATTTTTACCTTGTTAAGTTTGTTACTTTTTTGGATAATTTTTTTAGAATACAATTTATAATAAAACTTGGATAGAACTACATTATTTAGGCTAAATTTTCTTATTTTGCTAAAAATAATAAACTTTTAGTTAATATTTTTTTGAATTTGATCTGAAAATAAAGATTTATACAATTGAAATAAATAGTCATGTGTATTTTTTTATAACTTTTTAGATGCCTTGACTATTTATTTCAATCGGCTATTTATAACATATACTCATGATAGTTATTTCATACTTTATTATTATTATTATTATTATTTTTTCTTCTTATAATCCTTTTGTCATATCAAAGATTTGCATTTGTACTTACAATTATCAAATTTTCAGATGAATATAATGGGAATGAGGTAATTAGGCAATTTGACATAAATACTTTATTTAGAGGTCCATTATTTCTTGTCAGAAGATGTCCATAGGTTTAAACAGAAATTTCAAAATAACTAAACCAATTAATCTGAAATTTCTAAGGAAACAAACCAAACTGAGATTATTTGGTTTGATATTTCATAACCGAAAAATTGAACCGGAGTTTTCATAATCCAATTCGAAGTGCCTGATGTCAGAAGAAACGAAAAGTCATGTGTATTTTTTTTATAACTTTTTAGATGCCTTGACTATTTATTTCAATTGTATAAATCTTTATTTTCATGTCAAATTCAAAAAATATTAACTAAAACTTTATTATTTTTAGCCAAATAAAAATATTTAGCCTAAATAATGTAGTTCTATCCTAGTTTTATTATAAATTGTATTCGAAAAAATTATCCAAAAAAGTAACATACTTAAAAAGGTAAAAATATATTTTATTTTTAAAAAAATACCACATATACAGAAAAATCCATGTGGCAGGCGAGTGCACCCACACTCTTTGCCACATTAGCGTCCAGGGGGTAATGACTCTCAAAATTCCAAGTTGAGGGAGGGGAGGGGGGAATTAAGACCACGAATAGTTTAAGGCTATAACTAATAATGTGTGTCAAGTTTTAGGAGGGTGTTAAAGTATCATTTTCGTGGTCTAATTCCAATTTTATCAAATCCAAGGTTTTTCAACTAAATCCTAAAGTTTCCACAATTTATATGTTAAAATCTACCCAAAATCCGTGTATTAAACTCACATTAAAAGTAATTACTTACCTTACATTGTTAGGTGAAAGATTCCTCTCCAAGGGCTCCACAATCTACCAACCCAGAGTGAAAATGAGAGAAAATGAGCATAAGTCCCGATATAAATGCACCTTTCTGCCCCTAGCGGTTTTCACTTTTGAGGAAATTTCGCCACTTCTACGGCTTTGCATCTGCAGAAATAACATCGCAGATGCTGTCCTTACCTAGCTGGCCCCCTTCCGCTTATATGATGCCTTCTTCGCATCTGCGGGCTCGTAGATGCGGTCGAGCCCTCGCACCTGTGTCCCTGCCACCATAAGCTCTAGTCCGCTTCTACAGATTCCAACAACTTCTGCGGTCCCGCACCTGCGCTCCCACGTTTGCATTTGCGGACTCATCCCACCTAGCCAAAACTCGCACCTGCGGCTAGCCAGCCGCTTAAGCGGTGTCGCACCTGTGGCCAATTCCTCGCAGGTGCGAAAACACCAGATCTCAGTTGCCTTCAGCAATTCTCCTAAGTTCAAATATGTTTCGCACATCCTCCGAATAGCACCCGAGGCCCCCAAGGCCTCACTACAATAAAATCACGAATTACATGGGAATTTTCCTGGCGGTTATATAGGAAGATTTTCAGGTAATTTAGTTTCCTGCGGATTTTCCTTCAAACAAATATCCGATGGAAAAATCTTCGTGGTTAATTATTACATGCGGAATTTAAAATCCCCAGGTAAGTTACTTGGGAATTTTGAATCCACATATAAATTACCTGGGAATTTTTTCGTAAGAAATTCTAAAAATTTGCATGAAATTTTCGATAAAAATTCATGAAAAAGGGATTTTTTTTTCTTGTGGATTTTCATAAGAAAATATGTGCATGTAATTTCCCATAAAAATTCCCAAGTAAAATATGCATGAACTATTAGACAAAAATTAAAATTATTGGTCAAATTTTTTATTTTCCTGATATATTATATGTAGGCATATATACAACCACTCACTGATTAGACCGTCATGACGCCAACGTAATTTTGTACGTTACGATCACTGTGTTAGGCCTAACACAACCACCGATTTCAAATTAAACGGCCACCAATTTCTAATAATTCGAAATTCTACTTGAACTGTAATATAAATCTCAAGGAAAGCACACTATCCATTAAAGACCACTGCAATTAACCACACTACTTTCGCGGCAATATCGCGGAGAATCTCAATGTGTTGGGTTGGTGGGACAAGATGTCACCGCATATCTCTTAGTTTTCTTATTTACTAGGAGTACTAATATTTTCCTCTTATTATTTCAAAAATATTTTTTAAGAAAGGTTGTATTAAATGAGGATTCCAAAAAGTAAATTAAAATTATTTTCAAGTAAAAGCAAGTGAACTAAATTACGATTATATTACAATTAATTGAAAATATTCTTTGTTATTTTTCCAAAATTTTTTATATACTGTGGAATAACACTTTAATTTCTTTTCTTATATACTAGATGCTGATTGCGCCCAATAATCTATAGCCTAGAATCATTATTTGTGATTAATTTTGCCTTTATATAAACTTGTAGAGAAGATGTCCTCTAATTTCTACTCTTTCCTTTGGATACAAAAAATAAACTGCTTTGATAGGTCATAACATGGTTTTTAAGCCATGATCCACTCTAAGGACACCCCAATGAGAGCAACACCATAGAAGTCAAAATAGAGATCGTGATAGTTGATAAAGTTCATTCTTGAGACCCACCAAATAACTCCAAAGGCTTCCAAAGAAACACCTTACCCAGATCATCATGAGATTATCAAACAACATTGAAAAGTATATATGAGACCGACAAGGTTGGACCATAGGAACATAACATACAAAATATGGATAAAAACTCTTCTACTATAAGAACGTAAGCACATTCAGACTCGATTCCTGAACATAACCCAAAATGAGAAATATAATGGGGCCAATATTTGAAAATTGTCTTGAAAGCAGAGAAAGCTAATATCCATGAGAATACTACACATATATATATATATATATATATATAGACGTTTGGACTTTGAAGGGGCGAATGCTGGAAAAACATGAGAGTTCTATTTATATTCAGAAAAGGTGATTCCTTCTAATTGTTGTTCTTCTTTGCAGCCTGACAAAAATTGAACATATGTAGAATCATGAAAAAGAGATCAAGTTTTAGTACCATAAAATAGAATATACTAAGTATTAGGACAATATCAATGCAACGGTTTTTTTAATATATTGTTTCCAGCCTAGAAATGTGTCTCTCTACCAGATAAATATAAGTAGACCTTTTGTTATCAAAGAACTAATTCTCTGCTTTTAGGTGCATTTCTTTTTCAAATTATCTTTTAGAAAAAGGGATATATTGCAAGGGCATTGGTGTGATAATAGGCCATGAAGAATGTGTTCATAGAGTAATTTGGGAGATGAGAGAGTATCATAGACAGATAGTAAATAGGTAAGCTAACCTAATATTGCACCAGCCAAAAAATGGGCTTTAACCACATGTAGAAAATAGCAGCAAAAATGGCGTTAACCACATTTTAAAGTTGCAGAAACCTGTATGAAAAATAAAATAAACAAAAACAGAAAGGTGTCAATAATAGGTGCCGCAACCCCAAAAAGCTAAATCATATCCAAAATTACAGCAATAGGAGATACATACTACATTATCTATCGTAACATCCTCCCTCGTTGTTTGTATCAGTTCCTATATAATAGATGAATTCCAAATGTGCATGTATTTTGTTGTACAATTTGAAAGATCTGAAGAACCCCGCTAACTTCACTTTTTATCAACTTGCACAAGTACAACATAAGAACATCAAGAAATAAGTTTTATGAAAGTTACATGACATAGCAAAAGTTCTTAATTTATTGTACTTGAGGTGCTTATTAATACCCAACAAATTTATATTCTATAAAGTGTTTTGATTTGTCTCTCTTCTAACATAGAATGAAGATAATATTTTGACTTACAAATGGAGTATATGATAATAATGGTGAAAGAAATGTCTTGAAGAAAGGGTTGAACATGAAATAAATCGAGTATAATCTAGGTCTAGTATTCACACCCACTTGATTTTTTCAAACTTATTCAAATGGCATTTCAACGGCAAGTAGCCATTATTATATATACCAGATACACTAACACCATCTAAAATACTTAACCCACTTCTTTTTTCAATTTCAGATTATTTTTTCTAATCCTTATGTAATGCTACAAAGTACAAACATTAAAACTACTTAAACTTATGAACTTGCTGATTATTTGTCGAAGGTTGCCTTTTTCATCGGTATAAATGATAAGTTGTAGCAATCAGATTGTCCATTAAAAACTTGAAGGGGGATTTTTCAAAGTCTTCTAAATCAAGTAAATTATTACAATGATATGTTTGTTCATCCTTATCTACTTTCAATCTCACAAATAAACTTTCCAGATAGCTGTCACGATCCATTTTACCCTCCGAAAGGTATCGTGACGGCACCTAATCTCTATGACTAGGTAAGCCTAATATTTGCGGAAAATGACAGAATCAATAAAATAAAGACAGAAAAGAACTCAAGTAAATATAACGTAGCTGATCAGCATATACACTTTCACTTCCCAAAACCCGGAATGTCACTACAGTCACAAGCTCTGTACTAAATTTAGCTTTATACAATGAAACAGTGGAAAAATACATAAGTCTTCTATGCCTATACTAGAGTAGAAGGGGACTCCGTGGGATTCTGCGGACGCGGCAGAATTACCTCGCGGTCTCCTGGCTGCTGCTAGAACGACTCCTAGCCACGATACTGGGTGCTGGCACCTGGATCTGCACATGGGGAAAACATGCACAGGAAAGGGCGTGAGTACTCCACATTCGGTACTCCGTAAGTGCCAAGCCTAACCTCAATCAAGTAGTGACGAGGTCAGGTTGAGCCCTTACTGAGTTTGTAAAACAAGTCAATATATAATTTAAAACAGTGAAATATAAATAAGCAATGATAAACAGGATTTACAAAAACGGAAATATTTAATAACCTAAAGAGAGCCCTCGGCTCAGTACAACATATATCTCAACAGTAAATGTGCAACGCAGTACACGGGGAAAGCTCCCGGATCTCAGTCCGTAGTCCCAATTTAAATATGCTATGCAGTACAGGGGGAAAGCTCCCGGATCTTTGTCCATAGTCCCAATTTAAATATGAAATGCAGTACAGGGGGAAAGCTCCCGGATCTCGGTCCTAGTCCCAATTTAAATGTGCAAAGCAGAATTATGTCAATTATGGCTTAATTAAACAGTCAGGAAACACAACAAGCAAGAATAGAGTAAAGCTGCCTAAGCATGATGTGACTAGTAGCAAATAAGAGGAAATCAAGTCAGAACAGGTAGGCATGCTT